>PVIY010006822.1:0-85303 GCA_004026745.1 Myrmecophaga tridactyla
TGCTTACATACAGTAAAATTACATGCACAAATTTTAAGGGTGAAACTTGATTATTTTTATCTAGCTATATGCCTCTGAAATTATATCTCAGATTTAAATGTAGAACGTTGCCAGTGCCTCAGCTCCTGACCCCCTTAGGTCAGCACTCACCAAGGCTAACACATATCCTGAATCTCTACATATGTGTTTTGTCTGTTTTTGAACTTTATGTAAATGGAGTCACACAGTAAGTACTGTTTTGCGTCTGACTTCTTTCATTTAATATTATACGCATGAAATTCATTCATGTTGTTGTATCTCTCACCCATTTTATCTTGGCACTTAACTGAAACTTTTAATAACCTTTCTCTATGTCTAAGGGTATTTTTGTCTCTTCGGTAGCAGAGCCTTATACCTCAGAATCATGTCAGCTAGTTTCTCCAACTTCTCTGTAGAATCATTTACCAAGTCCTATAGTTTCTTCCTGTTTAAAGCCTATTCTCTCCTTTTGTCCATTCTCCCTGCCACCATTCTAATTCAGACACTTATTGCTCATACCTAGAATAGACTTTTATAGAGTTCCCTACTTTCCTACTGTCCCTTTGACATGTGTCCTCTGGGAGATTAATCTTGTGAAAAACAATAATCGTTATGTCATTTACCAGTTTTAAAATAATTAAATATTCCTCTTTGTTTTTAAGTAAAAAAATAAATACCTTAAACAGATATTGAATGCTTTCTATAATCAGGTTTCAAAGAGCATCTCCTTCATTTATTACTGTAATAAAAAAATATGTTTCAGAGGATTACTATGATCTCCACCACCTGCCCTCCACACACACACACACACACACGCACACAGAATTACTCATTCTTTAGGACAGCTCCACTCATCATTGAACACACAACCAAAATCCCACTTCATCTATGAAGCTTTACCCAGACAGCTGATCTATAATGGCGATCTCTCTTCTTTTCATACCTTACTGCCCTCACTACTCATTACATTATACTCTGTGGCAGGGCATTAATTAAATTTTAATATGTTTGGCTTCTCTCCCTTTGGAGACTCTAAGTTCTTTGAGAGGAGTCTTCACTTTCATAGATTTAGACTCTAAAGAAGATCTTTGGTATATTTTAATAAACAGCTTTAGAAAGCATCAAGAAGGTCATGGATAAAAGCCTCAAAGGGGAAAGTAGCAAGCAATGACACATAATGGCTACTTTCTAAATTTGCTGTGATCAATCTTGATTATAATTAACTCGCAGGTGAGGCTCATGTCATAAATATAATTCTTAGAAGTCAATTGAGAAAATACACTTAAAATGATATTTACTCCTCCGGAAATCATTTCAGTGTTGTCGTTTTGTCATGGATTTTCTACTTGGATCATTCTCTTTTCCTACTTTAGGACTATCTACCCATTAAACTCTGAAGCTCTCAGGTATATGCCATAACTTTCATCTGAAAAGCTATGAACATGATAACATGCCATTCTTGTGAGAATAAAAGACTAATAACAACTCATTGCATTCAAAAGTCAAACTTAAATGAAAGGACTTTTATAGGACTGGCCTTAAATCACTTAATTATATTGTAGAGGCTTTAATGCAGTTTATATAATGAAAATATTCTCTTTTAAAATAGCAGATCATCTACTTATGCAGGCCTTTACATTGTACTGATGCATTTGACTTTTAAAAATAAAAATTATTTTAAGTTTTCCTATACGAGAAGACAGGGAACTAGTATCGAGTCATATAATATAAATACAAAATATTAGAGAAACTCACTGTTGGAGCCTTCCATATTCAATACTGTGGTAAAGCTATGCACGCCAATTCCCACCAACTGACATGTTGCAAATTCTAGTTCATCTAACATTATCTGTTGTTTTAAAGGCATAATGCTTATGGAATATAAGAACAAGTTGATGTGTAGAGCACTGAAAAGAATAATGAAATCCTCTAGAATAAAAGATATATCCCTATAATATTCCCAAACAGTATGAAAAACTATTAGTAATGAGAGCACCTCTTTATTCCAATCTCACACTAACTTCCTGCTCTGGACCTTTTAGAGATAAGAAAACAGATTTTCATATAGAAATGTCTCTGCAGGGCTACTAGGTGACTAGTTCATTTATGCATCGGAAAAAAGTTGGAATTACACAGCTTTGGAACGATCCCACTTCCTTTGCCCTGGCTTTCTCCCTGCTCCCCTACATTTAACCTTTCACAACTTTTTTTTTTCTTTGCTATCACATTCTTCTTAAAGTATGTTGTTAAACCTAAGACCTCATAAAGTAAATCCTTAGAGTTATGAAAGGAGAGAGTGGACTCATTTTGGAGTTGTGTGGCTAATTTACAGTCTGAACACTTTTGCATTTTTCCCACGTAAAAGAATCTTTAAAAACTTATCAATAGATTTCTTTGTGGCTTTTACTAATGAAGTTGTGGTTTTTTCCCACCAGTGGTAGGTGCTGAATAATTTGAATAGGAATTTGAAGGTTCATGGCTTCTAAGTCAGCAGGAGTTAAGGTTTAATTGCTTGAAATACATTTTCATGGCTGATACCAGTAACAAAAAAATGTCTGTATGTCAAGAGGTTCTGTTCTAATCAGTTAACCAAAGCATGTGCCACCCCATACCTAAGGACAATATAACTCTTAACAGCTTGAAGCTATTAAAAATGTACCAATGGGGAACTTACATATACTTTTTTCACTAATATGCCTCTTCACTCTAAAGAAAGGAAAAGAGAACTTTTGTACTTAAACTACTGTCAATGAAAAGGAAAGGTACCTTCACCTAGTTTGAGCTTCAAGATATATTACATCTGTGGATGTTCATTAAGGTAACACTTTAAAAGTCACTCAGTTGCTAATAGGCTCTCTGTGTAAACTCAAAGACTGCCTGTTAGATTTGGTTACACTCCAGGGATGAGGATTTGATTTCCAGCTCCAGAGATCAGGTCAAGAATCGCAATAACAATTAGTAATTAGTAGTTAGATCTCAGCTTACCACATTGGAAGGTCATTTCTCCTAAGCATTCTGCCTCTTGAGAGGAAAAGAATATAGGAGACCATCCACTATTGAACTTTTGATTCTAAAAAAGACTGTAGAATCCAAGATTCTCCTTGAAATCTTTAGACATTATAATTTTTAATGATCACATTTTCTAAAACTAATTCATATTTGGGGCATTTTTTTTCTAGACATTGCATCAATACATACTGTGTAACAAAACAATAGTCTTGACTTCTATGAGACATAGCATCTTTAAAATGTTGGTATCCTTGTGAGGCTAGATAAAAGATAAAATGTGAATATAACCATTTTAAATACCTTCTACCTCCCTAAAAATCATGATTAAATAATATATGAAAAAATCTCAATAGTAAAACATATTTTTAAATAGTCATAATTTATGGTATGAATATGACTATTTTCTGATAATTTGCATAGAAGGTAAAAATTTAAGTTCAGAAACTAAGATATATGGAAAATGTATTTTATTTTCTCTAATCAACTTGATTTCTGATATTTGAACTAAATTCCACTACATATGAAGAAATGTAATCTTTGTCATTGTTAGATCTTCTATCTAATCCTCAACTTGACATCATATTCAAGATTCCCAGATTAAGAAAATTGCATAGCATGAGAGAAGCCCTCTGTTCATCAATGAACAGTCTACAAACTTGACTGCATCACATCTAGATTTATTGCCTCCATGTCTCATTTGGGATATGGTGATCACATGACCATGTGCATATCATTCAGGGTTCTCTAGAGAAACAGGACCATAATATTATTAATTAACATAATAATACATATAATATATATGTATATATTAAGAGATTTATTATACAAACTGGCTTACATGACCAAAGGGATTAACAAGTTTTGAGGCAGGCTACACGTTGGAAACTTGATGAAGATGGCAGAGAATTCCCTAAGAGAAGCTGGCTGGCTGAAATAAAGATAGAAAATTCTTCTTTCTGACTTCTGAAATCCTCAATTCTTGCTCTTAAGACATCCAAATGATTGCATAAGGAGACTCCCCTCATTACTGAGAGCAATATCCTTTGTTGATTGTAGATACAATTGGCCATAGATGCAATCAACTGAATAACGATGTAAATCCATCTTTGAAATATTCTCACAGTAGCGATCTGGCCAATTTTTTTTTTTAATTCCTTGAGAATTACAAAGATAATTATGTCATATGCAAATAGGGACAGTTTTATTTATTTCAGATCTGTATGTCTTTTATATCTTTGTGTTTTCTAATTGCATTGCTGGTTGCAGCACTAGGTTGAAATAAGAATGGTGATTACAGACATCCTTGTCTTATTTCCCATCTTAGATGTTAGTCAATTTTATTAAACTTTGTTTAAAAAAATGCTGACTAATACAACAGATACCCCATCTCTGACTCAACATGGGGCATTAGGAGTTACCATCCGCTGACTCTGAACTGGGCATTTGTTCTCCCCAGAGTACTGTCATGGGAGACGTCTTCCTTTGCTCTTTGGGAGTAAGTAATAACATAGTCACTTGCTAAAAATCTTTGTGTGTCTGATCCTGTGTTCCCACGACACACCATGTAGAAATTGGCTCTGCAGACTTTGGTATAGCAAGCAAGGTGCCAAGGGATGTATGGAGTTGCTTGATTCTTTGGCAGTTTATTTTATTGTTTTTGCATTCTTTTTGTTATATACCATCTGAAACGTCTTAGGTAACACAAGACTCATGGCTTTGTGGGCTAAACTGAAGTGTTATCCCTACCCTGCTGGCTTGGGAAGAGGAATCAAATGATGGCTGGGGGACCAAAGGCATGGTGTTTTTGTCCCTTGGAGGAAGGATGGTGATAAATGGGATTTTGAGAATCCCCCGCCTATGATGGGGAGTTGGCTAGCTGGTTGCATGCTGAGATCAATAAGATTGAGGCTTCCACCACCTGGCACACATGACCTCTTATATCTGTTCTCACACTGGACAAAGGTTAACCAACTCAGACCATCCAGACTGATCTTGAGTTTACTGTGAGGCTTGACATTATTCAAGAGATAAAGGATATGATAGATAAACATAAATAAAAGTCTGGAAAGGATCTCCTCTAGTGACTGCCCTGACTTTATGGAGGGGGTGCCCCTCCCACCTGATCAACCAGGCTGAAGGGAGCAGTCTTGGTCACCTTGAATTAAGCCCCATCTTCCAACAAACTTTGAGACAACTGACATTAAGGAATAAGAAGGCAGGTGGGGGGAAGAAGTGGCCTGTGGTGTAGCCACTCCCACTCAACAGCCACACTCTGAACCCTTCGGGGAATCAGAGAAGCGGTCTGGACAGCCTCCCTCAAGCTGCGACTGAGCCTTGGAGCAATGAAGAGTAAACTGTGGTCAGGTCGTAGCACTAGGTGCTGTCATACGGCTGTTCCACGCTGGCCTGAGAGATTCGGTGCTTCACCAGATTCTGGTTTTGAAGTGTGTTTCAGTTTGCAAAAGCTGCCAAAATGCAATATACCAGAAATGGGTTGACTTTTACAATGGATAGTTTTTAACTTACAATTTACATTTCTTAGGCCATGAAAATATCCAACTCAAGGCATCAGCAAGGCAATACCTGAACTCTGAAGACAGGTTTCCAGCATGTGGAATTCCTCTGTCACATGGCAAGGCACACAGTGATGTCTGTTGATCCTTCTCTCCTGGGTTTCATTGCTTTCAACTTCTAGCTTCAGTGACTCTCACTTTCTCAGCTTCTCTGGAACTCTTCTCTGAGCTCTCTGGGCTTTTTCTGTGTGTTTTTTATCCTCTTTTAAAGGACTCCACTAAGGAGATTAAGATCCACCTTGAATGGGTCACATCTCAGTAGAAATAGCCTAATCAAAAGGTCCTATCCGTAGTATTTCTGTACCCAGAGGAATGAATTAAAAGAACATGGCCTTTTCTAAGGTACAGTGCAGCTTCAAACCACCACAAAGTGGGACATTGATGATTTGATTAGAAAGGGGTCCCATGAATAGGGTGACAAATTAGTTCTTCTCCTCACCCCAGGAATTCCTCTGGGAAACACAATTGAGTGGATTTATTTTACCCTTTGTGCTTGGGGCAAGGGCTCCCAGAATAAGAATGCAGCTATTGTGGTAATTGGTCAAGAAACCAGTATGCTGTGTGGTAGCCACCTGTCATGGTCAGATTTATGTGTCAACTTGGCCAAGTGGTGGTACCTGTTTGTCTGGTTGGGAAAGTGCTGGCTTGTCTGTTGCAATGAGGACATTTTATAGAGTTAAATCATGATCACATCAGCTGCATCCTCAGCTTATTCCATTTGTAATCAGTCAAGGGGCACGTCTTCTGCAATGAGTGATGCTTAATCTAATCACTGGAAGCCTTTTAAGAAGGATTCAGAAGAGGCAGGCTCTTTTCTGCTTTGGCCAGTGAGCCTCCTCTGTGGAGTTCATCCAGACCCTCCATCAGAATCGTCAGCTTCACAACCTGCCCTGAAGATTTTGGACTCTGTATTCCCACAGTTACATGAGACACTTTTATAAATTTTATATTTGCGAGTGTTTCCTGTTGATTCTGTTTCTCTAGAGAACCCTAATACACCACCTATATGTTATCTAGCAAAACCTGAGACCAAAAGTTGGGCCCCCCCCCCATCTTGGCAAGGTATGTTCTTGTGCCCACTAGAGGAAGGGGTCCCAAAAGATACCATGGATGAGATCACCAATGGACAACTTTGAGAAAAGTGCAATTTAGAAGAAGGGCCACATGCTCAATGGGAACAGTCTGCCTTTGCCTTTCTCCCTCCCACAATCCCCAGATATGATAGCAGAAAATGAGAAGTATCTTGAATATCTCCTGCTTATCACGTTGGCACAAACTGAGGAGTCTGGCTGCGGGAAGGATCTCTCTACCCAGATTTGACTAAATTGAAAATGGCCTAGTGGTGGGGCCAAAGGCCCCACTCACTCCCTGGAGGCTGAAGGCCATATTCCCTAGTATAATTTGGAGACAGTGAACCAACAATTATGGTGCTTTTGGATACTGGCCCCCAGGTCACCACAGTTCTTGCATATGCATAGGGAGGGGGTAACAAATAGTTTTAGGAGGTTTCAGGCATTCCCCATGGATGTGTGGGATGGGAGGATACCATAAACCTCCCATTTGGTCCCTGTTCTAGTTTGCAAGCTTCTGGAATGCAGTATACCAGAAATGGAATGGCTTTTAAAAAGGGGAATTTATTAAGTTGCAAGTTTACACGTGAAAATGTCCAAATTAAAGCAAAGCTATAGAAATGTCCAATCTAAGGCATCCATTGAACAATAACTTTGTTGAAGAAGGTCAATGATGTTCAGGGTTTCTCTCTCAAGTGGAAAGGCACATGGTGAACATTGTGACAACTGCTAGCTTTCTCTCCAGATTTCTTGTTTCATGAAGATCCCCCAGGGGCATTTTCCTTCTTCATCCCCAAAGGTCTCTGAGCTGCATGGGCTCTCATGGCTCTTGTGGTTCTTTCCAAATTGGCTCCCTCTTAAAGAGCTATAGTAAGCAACACCATCTTGAATGGGTGGACACACATCTCTATGGAACCCATCAAATCAAAAGTTACCACCCACAGTTGGGTGGGTCACATTTCCATGGACAATCTTAAAACTCCCACCCAGCAATACTGAATGAGGATTAAAGGACAAAAGGACATGATTTTTCTGAGATTCACAAGAGATTCAAATTGGCACATTCCCTTTGGCCTCTTTTATGACCCTGTGGCCATAATTCCTTCCAAGAACTGTACCATAGGGATTGTTATCCTGTACCACAGCACCTCCCAGTGATGGTTACAAGGATATGCTCCCCCATCCCAGCAAATTCTGACCATTATCACTCGACAAGTGATGGACCATGCATCCCCAGTACTTCCAACTTCTAGCTATATTGTCCAACAACTGCAATATCACCTTCCTAGTGGGGAAAAAGACACTGCTGAATTCATAAAGGGCCTTCCATTAACAGATATATTCTACTCTTCCATCTCTGCCTATGATAACCCTGTGTGGTCAGTGAAAAGGGCACATGGACCATGACAGCTGACTACAGACTATCAATGCTTGAATGAAGAAGTGCTCCCTTTGGCAGTCATGATCCTAGGCCTCTCAAAGAAGCCATTATAGTTTACACTGGCATTTGTGATCATTGAACTGGTGGATGCCTTTATTCTCCATCCCTCTCCAGTAGGAGAATCAGGATCACTTAGCTTTCATGTGGCCAGATCTATAATACACCCTCACTATACAGTCACAGGAGTAAACTCCCCCACTATCTGTGACCAATGGGTGGGGCAGGATTTGAGTAAATACTCTTGCCCAAGGGACTCCAAGTGTTTTATTATATTGAGCATATCATGGTAGTAGGCCAGAGCACAGAGCAAACTACACATTACACACATTGCTAACAGGGCTTCAACAGTCTGGCTGGGACACACATTTTGACAAGATTCAAGGCATAGCCCAGTAAGTTACCTTCTTAGGCTACATATGAGACAGAGTCCAGTGCCAGATCCCTGACCTAGTACATGACAAATTACTTTTCCTAAACATGCCTACCCCCAAAATAGGAGATCCATTAACTAACTGAGCTATTACCATATTGATGCTAGCTTATTCCTTATCTCAGTATCCTCTTGGGACCCTTATACCAGGTAAGTCCCCCCAAAAAATAGGTACCCTCCAGTGGGGAACAGAGAAAGAGCAGGCACTACATGAGGTAAAAGGGACCATTTCAGTCAACCTCCCTCTAGAACCATTAGAGCCTTGTTCACCATTTTAGCTACAAATTTCTGACACTCAGGCCTATGTTGACTGGTGCCTCTGTCAGAAGAAGGGAGCAATAAGAATTCATAGACCCTTGGGTTTGGGGACCAAGAACTTCCCAGACATCCAGCATAACTCCCTGTTTGAGAGACAACTTTTAGCATGCTTTTCAGCATTTGTGGAAATAGAAATCATTACTGAGAGTGCCTAGGTATTCCTAAGACCAGAAATCCCCATATGTCCTGGATCCTGGGTAATCAGAACATTCATACAGGCAGTGCTCAAAATCAGAGCATCATCAAATGAAGTGATTCAGGGTAGTGCTCACACAGGCCTCCAGAGGGTGACATGCTTGCATGGGTGAGTAATGGAGACCCCTGCAACAATGATCCTATTGCTACACCAGGATAGGGATGCTTCTCTCCCTGCACTGGCATCTTGGGTGATTCAACTCATGGATGTCCTACCAGGTGCTCAGTGCTGGTTCACTGATGATCAGCCAAACTAGCCATCCAGCATTCATTTGACAGTAGCCACTGTTTCCCTTGCCTTAGGTAGATTATATACCATCTCTGGTACCAGAAAAAGTATGCAATAGACCAAACTGTGAGTGGTCCTCTTAACCATGGGACACTTGGAACCAAGCACCTTTGAATACCCTTTTTACTGACTCTTGGGTTATCATCAGCATTCTGGTCATGTTCATAGATGGAATGCAATTGGAGAATTAAAAGTTCTCCAGTGTGAGGAAGGGAACTTTGGAAACAATTGGTGGCATGGAAACACACCCATCTATGTTACTCACGTTGATGCATGTGGCAGGCATAGGCCAATATTGCAATGAACATCTTTGGAATAACTTAGTTAATAAAGGATGTACCAAGCTGTTTTGCCTCTGGAGATCCTTCTGGAAGAGATATAGAGGATGAGCCCTTCTTGGGGTGGGGGGGAAGGGTGGGAGGAGGACAATGACCATGCCTTCAATGACATCCATGAAATAACTGAATTTCCTATGGCCATTTCTGCCAATGTGTGGACCCACCATCAAACTGGAAGACTTTGTACTTAATAATGTTACTTATAATTTTTAAGGCTTTTATGATATTGTAATGGAATAAATGTATTTTGCATGCAGAAAGAACATGTCTTTTTGGGAGTCCAGAGGGTGGCATATGCTGTTTTGAATCTGTTATGTGATCCAGAAAAGCCTAAGTTATTTTTTGAGTCTGTCATGTACTCCAGAAAAGGTTAAGTTCTTTTAATCCATCCCTGTGGGTGCAGACCTACTGCTTAGGTTGTTTCCATGAAGATGTCACCCAGTCCTTTCAAGATGGGTCTTAATCCCCTTGCTGATGTCCTTTATGATAGAATAAAGGGCAGAAACATTTTGGAGAAGGAGCTCAGAGCTGAGAGAAGCTAAGAGATAAAGAGATGCCCCTGGAGAAACAATGAAGGTCCCACAGGAGATGAGAAAGAAACACCTCAAGGGAAACCCGAAGGACCCACAGGAGCTGAGAGAACCATTTTGAAACCAGAATCCAGGAAAGAATGACCAGCAAACATCACCATGTTGCCTTTCCATGTGACAGGAATTCTAGATGCCATTGGCCTTTCTTCAGAGAACGTACTGTTGTGCTGATGCCTTAATTAGCACATTTGCATGGCCTTAGAACTGCACATTTGCAACTTAATAAGAATGCATTGAAAAAGCCAACCTATTTCTGGTATATTGCATTCTGGCAGTTTTAGCAAACTAAGCATATGGCCTTATCCCTCTTCCTAGTGCAGGGAGGGGAGCAGGCTAGAGGAAGAAACCAGGCTATGCTACATGCCTGCCCTTACATCATTGAGGTGAAAATTGGCCCCAAAAGAGAGGGAGGCACAAACATATCTCCTGTTTTCAGGCACTGTCAGGGAGGCATCCTGCTTTTTAACACTTTACACTCTCCACATGATTCCCAAGATGATGGGAGGTTAGGAAACAGGTAGAGGAGTGGGATAATGGAAGTGGATCTATAAGTGCATTTCACACATTGGGTGACAATCGAGTGGGCTGGACCATGGGCCTGATACACATATAGTAGAATTTAGTGGGTGACACATATCCCTGGTTGTGCGACTGAGCTGGGTTGAATTTGTGGACCCCAGAAAAGCCAAGTCCTTTAATCCTCATTCAGTATTGCTGGGTGGGAGATTTTAAATTATCCTTGGAGATGTGACCCACCCAATTGTGAGTAGTAACTTTTGATTAGATGATTTCCATGGAGGTGTGTCTCTACCCATTCAAGGTGGGGGTGCTTACTGGAGCCCTTTAAGAGGGAACCATTCTGGAAAGTGCTACAGAGCCCACACAGTCAGAGATCTTTGGAGATGAAGAAGGAAAACACCCCTGGAGGAGCTTCATGAAACAAGAAGCCTGGAGAGAAAGCTAACAGATGCCGCCATGTTTGCCATGTGACTTTCCAGTTGAGAAAGAAACCCTGAACGTCATTGGCCTTCTTCAACCAAAGTATCTTTCCCTGGATGTCTTAAATTGTACATTTCTATAACCTTGCTTTCGTTGGATATTTTCACTGCCTTAGAACTGTCGACTTGCAACTTAATTCCCCTTTTAAAAACCATTCTGTTTCTGGTATATCACATTCCAGCAGCTAGCAAACTAGAACAGTTACCAATTTCCTAAGGGACAGACATGGGACAACACTGAGAAGTCCTAACAACTTTCACTTATCAGGAAAGAGTAGAAGTGAACCAGAAGATATAGGTAAGGCACTAAAATCAATGAGAAGGAGTTGAGATTATAGACAGATTTGGTGGCCTTAGAGGGAAAAGATGTTATGGCAAATAGGCCAAGAAAAGGGTCTCCCACAGGAAGGCATTGCTCAACCACACTGTCAGCACTCATTGCTGCTCCCCTTTCTACCCACTATTCCAGTTTGCTACAGATTTGGTTGAACAGCAAACTGGAAATAAAAGACCTTCATCCAACTGACCTAGGCCATTGCAGCCACAAAAGAACCTGACTGCTATATCTGCCATCTGTTCCCTATTCCCTCTCCTCTCTTTATGAGGTCAAGATTGCCACTCCAGGGGCTTATTTCCCCTGTCTCAAGTTTGTTTTCACATCAAGAAGTCTTCATTTATACCCCGTGACAAAGATACAGCAGCTGGATGTGCACTTTTCTTCCACACACTCTTGGACAACCTGTCTGGATACAACAACTCCTGTTTTAGTGAACTTGGCAAATGATTCATTCATCTTTCCACTAGTATCTTTGAGATGACCAGTGACTCTCTAGGGGTGGGTGCTCTCCCAGAGTATCTTCCTTTGTGGAAGAAACAACACCTTCTCTGGTTGGTCTGATCCCTTTTTCAGTCATTGGACAATGATTGGGACAATTCAACCTCAGGTTTCCTACCTCTCAGAAATTAAGAACCAATCAAACTTCTCATTGGACTTTTCATTTCAATTTATTATCCCAAGAAACACATGATTTTCCTGGGGAAAGGTCTTTACAATTCTGGATTCTTCTCTTTCAGCAGATCATTGTTGCTCTGGCTATGAGTATTTACCAGTGAACGCATGATATGCAATCTGTCAGCCACCTTAGCTGACATTGCTGAGTTCATAACATGAGCTCTTCAGTTTCAATAAAGTTTATTGGACTCAACATGCCAAGGTAGTGCTCAACAATTTCATTTCCTGATACTTCCTCTTAGCCCAACAAGGAAGCATATGCGCTATTTCTAACACATCCTGCTGTATACGTGGGTTAATGCCTCAGAGGAGGTAGGGCAGGAGGTGACCAAAATCTAATGACAAACCCACTGACTACAAAATGTAGAGGCAAATTATATGTGGAGCCTCTACAACAGGCTCCTGGGAGTTTGCGGGACATGGATGCAATAATTACTCTAGACCTGCCAGGTCATCCTACTTGGAGTGATGGATGCATAGGAATCATCAGAACCTTCTGTTTTAGTTTGATAATACTGCTTAAATACAATATACCAGAACTGGAATGACTTTTATAAAGGGGCTTTATTATATTACAAATTTACAAGTTTGTTTGTTTGTTTGTTTTGCATGGGCAGGCTCTGGGAATCAAACCCGTGTCTCTGGCATGGCAAGTTTACAGTTTTAAGGTCACAAAAAGTGTCCAAACTAAGACATCTAGAGAACACTAAATTGATGCTGAAGAAAGGCCAATGTCTGTCACATTGGAAAACACATGACTAGCATCTGCATCCTCTCCCGGCTTCTGGTTTCAAATAGCTCTCTCAGCCCCTATGGAGCCTTTTGCTTCTGGCTTGCTTAGCATCTCATGGGAAGGTACATGGCAATGTCTGCTGGGCTCTGCATCTCCAAATGTCCATATCTAGGTGTCTGTTCTCTTTGTCGACACTCCAAGCATCTCCTTTGGCATCCCAAGCATCTCCAAAAGTCTATGTCTATGTCACTTCTGAAATTTCTCCAAAATATCTTCCATTTCAAAGGGCTCCAATAAACTAATCAAGATACACCTTAAATGGGCAGAGTCACATCTCTCACTAGTAAAAAAGTCACTTCAACAATTGAGTAGATTACATCCCCATGGAAACAATCCAATCAAAGCTTCTACCCTAAACAACAGGCTTGCTCCCCACAGATTGGATTAGGAGAAAGAATACGTTTTTCTGGGGTATGTAACAGCTTCAAACTAGCACACCCTCCTAATGTGCTGCAGCTACAGGTGTCCCCAAAACATTTGCTGTTAACATCGTTGATAGCCACAGACCAGTAGGCCTGACCTATGTCCATCTTTGTGTCCAAGGTGGGAAGTGGGCTTGTGTTGTGTAAGCTAATATGGAAGAATGAGCTAGGCCAGATTAAGAGGTGGAGGGGTAGACTGCTGGAAATTCATGGACACACCTAGCAGCCATCTCCCAGCCATCATCTACTCCACAACCCTCCTGTTTTTCCCCTCTTGCTTGCTTGCATGCAGGTATTTGGTATGCTTCCATTTTGCAAGAAACACCAAACAACCCAGGGAGGCATTAAGATATCAATGGAGAACAAACAAGCTACTTAGAAATGGAATGGCCTATCTGACCTTTGGTTTCTTTCCAAGGCGGAAACTCGGTACAAAGGTGCTATTTGCATGCTTTTTGCTGACTGGTAGAGCCTCTTCCTGCTGGGCTATATAAAAACCCAACACTTTGTCAACACAGGTGTCTCTCGTCTCTGATGCAAAGCAGAGAATGTAGAGCTGCCTTCCACCAGTGCTGACTTGAGCACTTGGCTATGATAAGGATCTCCTCCCCTGATCTTTTTCACCCTTTGTACTATATAAGTAATAAAGTAGTTACTTGCTGAAAATCTCTGATGTGCTTAAACTTGTGTTCCCATGACCCACCGTGTAGCAACATGCTCCATGTAAGAATGATAATTGTAAATGGTCCAAATATATCAGTTTATACAGAAAATGGAAGAGTGAATTAAAAATATGACCCAACCCTGTGCTGTCTGTAAGAAATTCACTTCAAATATAATGATATACCTAGAGGAACTTGAGAAAGAACAACAAACTAACCCCAGAGCAAATAGGAGAAGAGAAATAACAAAGATTAGAGCAGAGATAAATGAATGCGAGAACAAAAGAACAATAGAAAGAACCAATAAAGCCAAAAGTTGGTTCTTTGAGAAAATATTAAAATTGATGGGCCACTAGCAAGATTGACAGAGAAAAAAAGAGAGAGGATGCAAATAAACAAAATCAGAAATGACAACAAAGGGTGTGTTGTTACAGATCCTGAAGAAATAAAAGAAATCTTAAGAGGATACTATGAACAACTATACGCCAACAAACTAGACAACTTAGATGAAATGGACAAATTCCTGGAGATATGCAAACAAGCTACACTGACTTAGGAAGAAATGAGATCTCAACAAACCAATCAAAAGAAAGAGATTCAATCAATCATCAAAAATCTTCCTACAAAGAAAAGCCAAGGGCCAGATGGCTTCATAGGGGAATTTTATCAAACATTCCAGAAAGAACTAACACCAATCCTGCACAAACTTTTCCAAAAAATTGAGAAAAAAGGAATTCAGCCTAACTCATTTTATGAAGCTAATGTCATTTTAATACCAGAACTGAGTAAAGATGCTATAAAAAAGGAAAACTACAGGCCAATCTCCATAATGAACATAGATGTGAAAATTCCCAATAAAATATTAGCAAATTGAATCCAACAGCATATTAAAAGAATTATACACCATGACCAAGTGGGATTTATACCAGGAATGCAAGGATGGTTCAATACAAGAAAGTCAATTTATGTAATACAGCACATTAATATATCAAAAGGGAAAAAAAATCACATGATCATCTCGATTGATGCTGAAAAAGCATTCAACAAAGTTCAGCATCCTTTTCTGATAAAAACACTCCAAAAGACAGCAATCAAAGGTAACTACCTCAATATGATGAGGGGAATATATGAAAAACAAATAGCCAGCATTCTTCTCAATGGAGAGAGATGGAAAGCTTTCTACCTAAGATCAGGTACAAGACAAGGATGACCCTTGTCACCGATATTATTCAACATTGTGCTAAAAGTTCTAGCCAGAGCAGTTAAGCAGGATGAAGAAATAAAAGGCATCCAAATTGGAAAGGAAGAAGTAAAACTCTCATTATTTGCAGATGATATGATACTATATGTGGAAGATCCTGAGAAATCTACTACAAAGTTATTTGAACTAATAAATTCAACAAGATGGTGGGATGTAAAATTAATGTGCAAAAATCAGCAACATTTCTATACATAAGCAATGAGCTAGCTAAGGAATCAGATAAGAAAAAAACCCATTTAAAATAGCAACTAAAAGAATCAAATACTTAGGAAAGAGGTTAACTAGGGATGTAAAGAACTTGTACACAGAAAACTACATAACATTGCTAAAAGAAATCAAAGAAGATCTAAATAGGTGGAAAGACATTCCCTGCTCATAGATAGGAAGGCTAAATATATAGTTAAGATGTCAATTCTCCCCAAGGTGATCTACAGATTCAACACGGTACCAATCAAAATTCCAATAACCTTTTTGAAGATCTGGAAAAGCTAACTACCAAATTCATGTGGAAGGGAAAGAGACCCCAAGTAGCTAAAAACATCCTAAAAAAGAAGAACAAAGTGAGAGGGTTAACACTTCCTGACTTTAAAACCCATTATAAAGCCACAGTGGTCAAAACAACATGGTACTGGCACAAAGACAGAAGAATTGACCAGTGGAATCGAATCAATAATGCAGAAATAGACCAACAAATCTATGGTCAACTGACTTTTGACAAGGCCCCCAAATCCTCTGAACTGGGACAAAATAGTCTTTTCAATAATTGGGCATGGAAGAACTGAATATCAATAGCCAAGAGAATGAAAGAAGACCCCTCTTACACCTTACACAAAAAGTAACTCAGAGTGCATCAAACACCTAAATATAAAAGCTAGCAACACAAAACTTCTAGAAGAAAATGTAGGGGAACATCTTCAAGACCTAGTAATAGAAGGTAGCTTCCTAAACTTTACACCCAAAGCAAAGGAACAAAAGAAAAAATAGATAAATGGGAACTCCTCAAATCAAATGCTTCTGCACCTCAAAAGACTTTGTCAAAAAGGTAAAGAGGCAGCCAACTCACCGGAAGAAAATATTTGGAAATCACATATCAGACAAAGGCTTGATTTCCTGTTTATACAAAGAAATCAAACAACTCAACAACAAAAGAATAAACAATCCAATTATAAAATTGTCTAAAGATATAAATAGGCATTTTTCTGAAGAGCAAATACAGATGGCTCAAAAGCACATGAAGAGATGCTCATTTCCACTGGCTATAAAGGAAATGCAGATCAAAACTACAATGAGATACCACCTCACACCTATAAGAATGACTGCTATTAAACAAACAGAAAACTATAAATGTTGGAGAGGATGTGGAGAAACTGGGACACTTAGGCATTGCTGGTGGGAATGTATAATGGTGCAGCCACAATGGAAGACTGTTTGGTGGTTCTTTAGGAAACCAAATAGTGAGTTGCCCTATGACCCAGCAATAGCACTACTTGGTATATACCCAGAAGAGCTGAAAGCAATGACACAAATAGACATTTGCACACTGATGTTCATAGCAGCATTATTCACAATTGCCAAAAGATGGAAACAAGTCAAATGCCCATCAGCTGATGAGTGGATCTACAAAATGTGGTGTACGCATATAATGGAATATTAGGCAGCAGTAAGACAAACTGACATCCTGAAGCACATGACAAGATGGATGAGCCTTGAGGACATAATGCTGAGTGAAAGTACCAGACACAAAAGGATAGATACTGTATGAGTCCATTTTTATGACCAGAATAAAGATATAATCATTATAATACAGAAAATAGAGGACTTAGAGATACATAGATGACCGATGAATGCAGAAGAATGCACTGGCAGAGAAACAGATTGACAAATGATGGTGTATACTTATGAATGAAGATTTGTCACTACAAAAAGGAACAATGTCGGGAGGCATACAATGATGTAAATGGACATGTGTATATTTGGTGAGACAAAATAAGCCAGAAACATAATAACAACAACAATGGTATGGTCACCTTGGAAAATGCTTTTAAGAAAACAGGAGGCTAGATTGTAAGCTTTTAGAGCTTACATTAAGTCCAGAGTGGTGATTATTATTTCTGGATTTTTGAGAGGCTGTTTTATCTATATCACCTGATATTTAGAGATAAGAATGAAGCCAAACAGGTTGGGGTTAAAATAATTCAGAACATATTGAGAAGGAATACAGTGTCTATATTTTAGAACAACCACAAATACTCTTTGAGACCAATGGAAGGCAGGTTTATTTGATCTGGAACTGAAATTTTCTATAGTCCATAATCTAATTCAACCTATCTGTACCCATTTGAACAACTGAAACACAGCAAGCATAGAATAACAAAGAGGTCCTTTAATCCTGTACAGATTTTTGTAATGCCTGAAAACATCCTAGAGTATATTAAGCAGATAATCAAAAAGTATTGGCTAAGTCCCCTAAGGGAAGGGAGAAAGAATATGGAACTATTAAACCTTACCATCAGGGAATCCCCTGATACTGTGTCAAACTTTATGGATACCCAAATCAATAAGCCTTGCCCTCGATCATGAGGCTTACTCTTGTGAAGCTTATGTCGGTAGCATAGAAGCTTAGATTCCTCTAGGCATGCCTAAGAGTTACTTCTGGAGAACCTCTGCTGTTGCAAAGATGTGGCCTCAGTCTCTCTAAGCCCAACTCTGCAAGTGAAATCATTGCCCTCCCCCCTACATGGGACATGACATCCAGGGGTGAAAGTCTCCCTGACGATGTGGGAGACAACTCCCAGGGATGAATACAGACCTGGTACCATGGGATCAATAAAAGACATTATGCAACAATAAAAGGATTTACCTATAAAGAAGATATAACAACAGAAAATGCATATGCACCAAAGAACAAAGGTTCAAAATATTTGAAAAACTTGAAGTAACTTAAAGAAGAAATATGTAGCTCCACCAGCATCCATTTTCCAACTATTGATACAATCACTAGACAGAATATCAGCAAGAATGCAGAACTCAACAAACCATCAACTAACAAAATCTAATCTACATTTATAGAACATTCCCTCTAACCAGAGCAAGAGAAAACTATCCATTGTTTTCAAATGTTTATGGAACACAAAATAAGATAGACTCTATCACATAAAACAAATCTGAAAAAACTTAAAAGAACTGAAATTTGCAGAGTGTGTTCTCTAACCATAATAAAATTCAAACTAGAAATCAATAACAGAAAAATAACAGGATTTAATTATCTTTTAATTAACTACATGTATGTTCATTTAAATCAATGACAGAATTTAAAGAAATATATTTATATGCAATTTTTATATTCATTATAGAGTAAAAATCAATTATATCAAATAAAATTATGTCCTTGTATCCATTTTTTTTAATGCAGAGCTATTGGATTCCTACTATTTACCAGACATCATGCCTATTACTTAACCATGGATTGTCTTTATGGAACTTACAGTTCAGCCCTGTATAATAGCATGCTTTCAAATTCCAAGATAAATTATAAGGGCATCCTAATTTTATGTGATTTTCCAATTATGTAGCCTTATCAAGGCTTTGAGTATTTGTTTTAGTTTGCTAATGCTGCTAGAATGCAATATACCAGAAATGGATTGGCTTTTATAAATAGGATTTATTAAGTTACAAGTTTACAGCTCTAAGACATTAAAAATGTCCAAACTAAGGTATCCAGAAAATGACACCTTGACTCTGAAGAATGGCATCTGGAATTTCTCTGTCAGCTGGGAAGGCACATGGCTGGCATCTGAGGCCTTTGCTCCCAGTCCAAATAAAGGCTGAAATCTGTCACTTTGGAAGGCACATAGCTGGCATATGCTTGTCCTTCTTCCCAGTTCCATTGCTTCCAACTTCTGATTCCTCTCCAAGTGTCTATGGGCCCTCACTTAACTTCTCTGTATCAGCTCTCTCCAGGTTCTGGCTTGCTTAGCATCTCATAGAAAGGTACATGGCAACATCTACTGGAATCTGGTTTCTAATGACTCTACAAGCATCTGTGTTGGCACTCCAAGCATCTCTTCAAATGTCTGTGTTTGAGCTTTCTCCAAAATGTTTCCCCTTTTAAAGGATTCCAGTAAACTAATTTAGACCCACCTTGAATGCATGGGCCCACACCTCCATGGAAATAATCTAATCAACAAGCTACATCCACACTTGGATGTGGCACATCTCCATGGAGAAAACCTAATCAAATTGTTCCACCTAAACAATAGGTCTACCCCCCACAAGACTGGATTAGGACTAAAGGGACATGACTTTTCTGGGGGTACATAAGAGTTTCAAACCAGCACAGTATTAAACAATAAAGTTTACTTATTAAAGTTACTCAAAAAATTCACAAAACACTATGTCATTTCTATCCCTAAAATGTAATTCATGGTTTAGAAGCCTTTTTTAATCATTATAAGGAATCTAATAATATTGGATCCATCCATCTATATCTTTACACATACACAGACATTGACATACAACTATTTATCTAAAAGTAACTAACAAAATGGATACTTAATATATAAAATCCACTCTATCTTCCAAATATCAAGAAATGTTTATTCTAAATTAGCTCCAGTAGGTAGAATATAGATGTGGGAATGATGGCATCATAAAACATAGATATCAAAAACTGAAGCAAAACCCACATTTGCTCAGGTTATTTCTCATAAGTTTGAAAACACCTTTTGTAGAACCTTGAAAGTAAAGAAGATCTGTTTATTTTTGGTGAAAAAGAATCATTAGTAATGTTGACCCTGAAACTGCTAATGCCAAAAGAACAAAATAGGTGAATAATAAATGTTTCTGTGATCTTGAGAAAGCAGATGGCTTTAACTAGTCAAGAGATACATATATTAATATATTAGCGCAACATTAAAAAAGTTTTGTAAAAAAGGAAGAGTTGACCGTCAGATCGTTAAAAATAAAAATAAGAGACAAATGATCAAGTTTGCAAAGGATTTGTTGAAGAGCCAGGCCTGCTGTTGTGTGCTGCAAGAATGCTGGAATTTTATCCGGTAGTAGATGTTGGTGCAGTTATGTCCAGATGAGCATCACAGTGGATTCTCACACAGATCTTGGAAATTACAACACAAAAGTGGCAACCAACATTCAATATTAACCCGGTTCCTGACTCTCTCTCTCTCTTAATTAATTTTTGCATTGTCTAATTTTTCATACGTGGAGTGAGTTGAGTAGCCTCAACTTCCCAAAACTGAGTAGTCAACTTTGTTCCTAAATCAATGAACATTTGTACTGAACAAGGTCCAAGTATCTTCATCTTTTTCACTGATACCCTTGTTGTGGAATCTTGTGATGGTAAACGGGAACGGAACTATTTTGTTAAAAAGCGTTCTTCAGTGGGTGCCTATTACCAACAAAATAAAGTCTGAACACTTTGGCCTAGCAATCAAGCACATGCCCGTCCTGGTTGCAAACTTCCTTAGAAAAGTTATCTTCCACAACCCTCCACCCACCTCATATCACATCTTGTTCTCTAAAATATCTAGCATATCTTGTATGTGTGTCTTTCCACAACTTTTATCCTACTATTCTCTTTGCCCTACCCTTTTATTGCCTCTTCTCAAAATCAATCCATTATTCAAGGTCTGACTCAATTTTCACTATTCATAGGTGATTTCCTTCATGCCAGCATGCAGTTCTTCCTGTGTGCCTCCACTGCTCCTTCTTCTCATCACTATTATTTTACATTATATTTGGCTATATATTGGAATTTTATATCAAACTTGCCTTTCTGCCATTAAACCTGGAATCTCTATTATATTCATCTTTCTATTAATCTCATTTCCTTTCATATAGCTGACACTTAATAAACTTCTGGGACTAAGAAACTAATGACCAGTCAGACACTGGCAACTCAATTGAGGTAACCTAAGGAGGTCTGCTAGTAACTAGCCAGTACCCCTAGTTAACATCTCTGAAAATTCTCTAAGGTGCTGCTAAGCAACAGACTGCAGAGTTTATTAATGAGCTATGTGTACAGTTGAGAAAAAAAAATTGCTGCCAAAGCCCAATCTGAAGAAGTCTAAGGATAAAAAAGGAACAAACTTTAAAGACATATATGAAATAAGTAGGATTGATTTGGCAACCAGTTCAATGTGCAAAGTGAAAAAAATGGGTCAGTGATTAAAAGAGTTTTGTTTTGTTTTGTGTTGGGATTTTATTAAGTAGAATGAAATGGATGATTATAAGGAAATAAGATAAAGAGAGGGGGGATGAGTATTTTTGTGTCAGTAGAAGTAAATTAAATAAAATATAGTAAGTAGTTTGGTTATGTAGGGTAATGATTCTGGTCATATTGATGCAAGTTGAAAGAAAACCAAAGAATGAAAATCATTGTTATCAATTTCCAGTTGAATTGTGGGGCTTTCCAAAAAGCTTATAATTCACCTATCATATTTTATTTTTAATCATTAAATTGAGATTTCTTTATCTGAATACTGAAGTTTGTCTTTTATTCTCTTGTTAAAACATTGACAAGGTCAAAAAACCACTCACTGAGTGCATTTGATGGGCAAATATGCAACATGCTGTGTTGGATGACTAACCTATGAATGGATTTTAGCCATTCTGATTGGTGCTGTCAGATAAATTTCTCTTGGGTATTTTTCCTATTGCTGTGCATCTAAGCAAAATAATATTTTATTGTTGGCCATAATTAATAATTCATCAAAATATACCAAATGAATGCACTCAATATATGGATATAAATCTTATTAAGTCTCTGGATATAGCAGTCCCAGGCACAGAGTGAATTTTGCAATATGAATTGCAGTTCTATGTTAGATCATTCACTATCCGAACAAGCTGAGAATTATAATATAAAAATTTTGACAAATTGCTTTCTGCCTGTAAATGAGAAAACAGATTTGTAAAATGTGAAATGAGCCATTCTGGCAAAGTAGAATTTGAGCTTCAAGTGTAAACACTTGAGTTAATGGCTGGGGTTTCTCAATCTCAGAAGCTCTGGTGCACAGGGAGGGTGAAGCAGAGGTTACTGGAGCTCTTCACATTTTACTTAGAACATTCTTATAGGACTTAATTAGGCAGATTACCTGTTATGCATGGTGTAGTGTGTTGAACACTTTTAAACTGGTATGTCCTCAAGGCAAATGGAAGGCAAAGTCAGAAGGAATTACACTCTACACAAATAACTCTGAGTATTTTATTAGTGAGCCTCACAGAAATGAAATCTTCCTTGCCAATGCACCATTTAATGTTTAACTCAATTGAGTACCAAAGAGTTTGTTAAATGTTTACCGACCATCTGGATTTATGGATCTAAACTGACTACCTCTTTCAGTGCTCTTTTTTTTTATTGACACAATTGGGGTTCTAAATAAAGCCAAAAAACCCTTAGTTTTTAACAATATGTACTTTGTTCTAAATTGCTGACTAATGGTGCCAGTACAATTATTAACAAGAAAGACGAATCTTCCTAAAAAACAACAATTTATTAAAAAAAATAAAATTGCTTAAAATATGCCCATGAACAATAACTGTTTACTAATCATTTCAGGATGCAAGTATTAACTTGCTATATATATAAAATTCCTGAATCTATTTAATCACTTTATTCACCTAACCACCTACAGGGAAGGGTCAGTATGTCAAGCAATCCTGAAAGGTTTTCTGTGTGAATTGGGAACAAAGCTTTTTAAAGGCCAGAGGTTTAGGAACATAAACCAGATGTGCTCATTTTAAAAGTCTACTTAATTTGGGGGAGAAAGGTCAGCCTCTTAGATCTTTTAAAAATCTTACTGTCAAATGCATTCCATGGAAACTCAGCATTTTACTATTTTCAGAGAGCTGCTTTGATGACTATTTTTTCCCCAAATAAAAAATTTGTTCTGATCTATGTTATATGTGGGTCTTTTCTACATGTATAATACAATAAGATATTCAAAAATTTTCTTAATCATTTAAAAACCCCTAACATATCAGGATATTTAAACTTTTATTGCATAAAAAATGATGTTGAAATATTTTTAAAGTAATAATTCTAAATACAAATACTGATTTAAATGCCAATTCTCAACTGTTTGTATAAACATAAATCTAGGTCTTAAAGTGACTATTAAAAAGAGGACTATTATAAAGATATACTTGTTCAAAGCTGGATACCTTCCATGTTTGGGATGAGGATAAACATGATATGTAATGCTCACTTCCATATTGACTAATTAGATTTAAAAGGAATTTATTGAAACTCAGACTTCAATATTTCTGTAGGATATAAATTTATGTTGAAGTTTTATTTAGACTATTTTTATACCCATGCATATAATTCTTCATGTAGAAATAGGTATGATTATCTTTATGGTTAACATCTTTTGTTTACATTTTTCTAACTCCTGAAACACATTACCCCAGTGTCTAAGCTGTTACCTGGTCCCAGTAACTTGGAAAGGCGGCATTATATATACCTACCAGTGCATGCCTTGGTATCCTACAGCCTTGGAATGAATCCCACTTCTTAGCTATATGATCTTGGGCAAATTGTTTAAACTCTCTAAGCTTCACTTTCCTCAGCTATAAATTGGAAGTGGTGATAATATTATCTATTCCATATAGCCAATAAGAAGATTAAATGAGAGACCATATGATATACTAACGTAGTACGTGGTACATATTGAAAACTCAATAAATTGAAGACATTTAATTCAACCAACTAGTAAGTCAAGCAGTCCCTCTGCCTAACAAGTGGTGGTAGAGCTTGCAAAGCATTGGGCTTATTTTCCACTTTTGACCCTTTGATCCCAGATAAAATCTTCAAAATCTCTCATCTTCAATTTTTGAATGCCTAAATTAAATGTTCATATTTGAACATATATTTTAAATGTCTATATTGAAACAAACTATGAACTGCTGTGAAAATTCAGTAAGATTGTATGTGAAATAACCTAATACCATTGCTCAGCAAAGTTACATAAGCTTTGAATTTATAATGTCTTATAAACATCACTTCTATCTATTAGTAAAATGATTTGTAACTTAAACTTCAATTAAACTCATATTTGCATCATTGTTAGGTGTTGTATAGCCTGCAAGTTGCTTCCTGATTTATTTTTCATCCTTCTTTAGTAATACAATTCCTGATTTTCGGCTGGCCAGATGGAAATACAGGATAAAGATGTCCTAGATTCAGTGATGACGTGGCACTGTTCACTGGTAAAAACCACCTTCTGTCTGATGAAAGGTTGTTTCCATTGGACCGTTTTGATAATGGTGTGAGTAGCAATTTGCCCACATTGGAATCCACAGTTATTCTGCATATAGTTCTTTTTTCCTTCCCACAGTTATTCTGCAAGCAATTTCATAAACTTACTCAATGCATTTTTCATGTAATATGCCCACACATTATTGCTTTGACCAAAGATCTCAGATTATAGCAAAAGAACAATGGGATTTGTTATCACAAGATTCAATAATTAAAGCATGTACTCCATCACCCAGAGTCAGTAGGCCTTGTAAAGAGTAGAAGACTAAATTTACTACTGTTAAAGTAACAATTGAATATATATGGAAAATGTTCTTAACCAATACAAATAAATTGGTGCTAATTTTTCACAGCTGTATACATACATCTGAGAAGCAAGAGAGAAATGACACATTACATTTAATGACCCACTAATCAAATTTTGCTTCTGATATCTGTAACCTTGGTCTTTCTAAGATCTTGGTACCCAAGGAAGGGATGCTTCCACCAGGGGACACAATGAAAGTTCTACTGGACCCAGAGTTCTGCCTTCCACTAGGCCATTTTGTGCTTCCCATGACATTTAATCAACATGCACAAAGCAGTTTACTGTGGACTGTGATGATTGATCCTAATTAACCAGAAAAAAATAAGACGGTCGTTGCACAACAGAGATATGGGAAATATTTGGAATACAGTGCATCCTTTGGTGTACATAATAGAACTGCATATCCATTGGTAAAAAACATAATGGAAAAACTATAGTACTTCAACATAAGGAGGGCCTTTGAGAGCTTAGACCCTTCAGATGTAAAAGTTTGATCACCCATGAACATAAAGAATTCTCTGAGGCACCAAAAGGGAAGTAAAGGGAACATCGACTTGATGGAGAAGGAAAAAAATTATAAATACCAATGATGTAATTGTGACCAGTTGTAAAAATGAGGCTGTTAGTGGCTAAACACTGTTCTTCCTTGCTCTGATATATATACTGATTTTCCTACATCTCTTCTTTTCTCCTACAATTTATAAAGGTGGTGGTTAACTTTATAATTTCATACCTGGTTTATGGTCTATCAAGACATAGGCATGACTTAATTAGAGGAGAAATAACCATGCTGAAGTAAAACAGTACAAAAGGAATAAAGATTAGTTCATTTTCATTTATAGAGGGAGAGTACATCATGTTAGCTTGGAAACCGGTTGAGGCTCCAATTGTTCAAAATTGTAAGCTTGGGATGAAGTGTATGTAGATTTGGAATGACGATTATTTCCAGGAGCAGATTTGCAGGTACTCTGCACTAGCTAATACAACCTCCTGTTCAAGCACTTTTTATTATGCAAACTTGTACGGCAGAACTTGGAAAATGAAAACCTGGTTTTGCTAGTATTCTCAAATACTAGAGTTCTGTTATGATTTAGTTTCTACTAAATACATTTGTGATACTACTATTTGGAGCTAAGTTATGTGTCAAGAGGCATATGGCAGGATTCATCCATTTTGCTGACAAGGTTTGGAGCAGATGCACCATGAACCCTAATTAGATAACTTACTGAAATGATGTAGGAGCATTCCCCATTGTAGCAGACAGTGAGATTCTGTGGTCTACTGCTTCCATACCAGTTACTTGTAATGGTGGTGGCAGCTTTCTTGCTGGTAGCACAGGTACTGCGATTTAGAGACCTGGGGATAATTTTCAGAAACTCAGCCTAGAGTTAGTTCCTCCAAATTGTCCATCAATTTTGTAGGCCTTTGTTATCCAGGCAGTAAATTTATTTCTCCTGTCTGAGCCTTAATATCTACAGAACAAGAATAAATCCCTCAGTCCTTATACTAATTCTATTTGATGAATCTACAATTTAATTAACTACAATGAAACAACTATTTACTCTGTATCTGCCCTAAGCCAACTATGTCTCCATACAAAGATGAAGATAATATGATCCTTTACTCAAGAAGCTCACAATCTTATAGAACAGACAGTCACTATGATAATGCTATACTGTAATATAATGGAACGAATAATTACATGTTACAGGAATACAAATCAACTAATTTTATTTGGACAGAAAGTCCCATAAAGCATTGGCCCTTAAATAAACTGAGTAGAATTTTAACAAAGAATTTGGGGTGTTACAGGAGGGATTCTTCAATATTTCAGGTAGAAAATTAGAATTCAGTGCTTGGGAACAGGGACTATCAGACAAATATAGATAAATTGTGAGTTTGTCTATTCTAGAAAATCTAGAGTGTGAATGGGAGAGCTAAGGTAATAATTTTGGAAAAGACGGTTAGAGATCAGCTTGCAATGAGACTTAAATGCAATGAGAGTTCAGATTCTGTTTCTTTACAGGCAATGAAGAGTGACAGAGTTCAGTTATAATGAAAACAATTGTGGAGCCAGTATATAGATTAATTATGAGGAAGAGAAGAATATAAAGGACACTAATTAGGAGACTATTATAATAGGAGGCTCTGAACCAAGGCAATAACCATGGGAATGAAGAATAGCAGATGTGTTCCATATAAATTCTGGAGGGAAAAAAATCAACAGAGCTTGATTTCCTATTGAAAGTTGATGGGAAAGTTGGAATTGAAAATGGCTTTAAATGTTCTAAATTGAATTACTGTAGGAGAAAGGATTACAATGACTGTAATGAGAAGCACAAGGATCAGGCAGGCCTGATAGGAAATTTATTGAGTTCTGTTATGATTTACTGCACTGGAAATGCCTATATAAAATCTAACAAGAGATGCCCTGTATATTTTTACAATACAGAGGTCAAAACTGAAGTCAAGGTTATAGATTTCAGAGTCATCTATTTAAAGAATGGAGATGGCCCCAGTCTGACATTTGGAGTGATTCCAATCCCTCATTGTGTTTGTCATAGTGAGCCGTACACAGCCACCAGAATTTTGCAACAGTTTGGAACCACATCCAAGTGTCTTCTCAAAAAGGAAAAATTAATGGAAAAAATAGAAGTTAATGAGTATGAGAAAAGTTTTTCATTAGCACATTGACATGCGCCTGGGGACTCCCACAGAGAAATGCGGTAAGATTTTTAAAATTTTGAAGACAATCGGGACAATTTGAGTTTTTCCTGTTCATTTAAACTTCTTTATACCCAATATCATAGGAGGTTTGGAAAAAATAAGGTCAATTTAAAGAATATTTAATTTTAAATTTTATGGACAAATTTCTCTACCATGTTCCTCATTGTACACAGGTCAACTGGTTTCAGTCAACTTCCTATATTCCATTGTATTTACCCAGGGGTACAAGAGTTTCATCTACATATAAATTAAACTCTCCCCTTCAAATTCTGGATGGGTTAGTGTTTCAGTATGCCAAAGTAGCCAGAATGTGATACACCAGAAATGGACTGGCTTTCTCTCTAAGGCCTTATCAGCAATATCTTTAGAATCCACATTTCTACCAACAGTCATTTAAAACAATCTAGGGCTTCTCTATCAAGCACCTTACAATTCTTCCAGAATTTTCCCTTTACCCATTTAAAAAGCTGTTTCAGCATTTTTTGATATTTGCAAATTGCAGCACTCCACTTCTCTGGTACCAAAATCTGTTTTGATTTGCTAAAGCTGCCAGAATGCAATATACCAGAAATGGATATAATATCACAAAAGCCTTAGACCATTTCAGTAACAATACAATTATAATACCAAGTCAAAAACAGTACAAAATCTCATCAAATCAGTGACAGAAATGGTTTGTTCTAAGGCAAAATTCTCCTCTGGTTGTGGGCCTGTGAAATTTAGAACAAGTTATTTGTTGCCAATATACAAAGGAGGGATGGTCATAGAATAAACATTGGCATTATTCATAGGAAGAAATAGGCAGGAAAGCAGGGGTACTAGACCCAAATAATACCAAAAATCTGCAGGGCAGACTCCATTAGATTTTAAAGTCTGAGAGTTACTTATAGAAAGATGTTCCATCCTCTGAGCTTGAGAGAGCACAGTCCCACCTTTTTCAAGGGCTTACACAGTGTTCCTGTCATCTCCAAACACTGGAATGAGGGTTGCAACACTGGGGAGCTTTGGGAAGACCACCTTGTGGGTGACACCTTTTTGATTAAGTTAAGGACATACATGAGAGTTTAGAGAAGGGAGACAGAAATACATGGAGGAACAAGTAAGGACAAACAGATGTTCAGAGACATTTTGGAGAGAAGGGCCAGTAGATATTGCCATGTGCCTTCCCTTGTGACAAAGGAACCCCAGGTGCCATCTGGCTTTCTTCAAAGTCAAGGTATCTTTTTCTGGATACCTTAATTTAGACATTTTCATGGTAATAGAAATGTAAATTTGTATATTAATAAATTGCCTTTGTAAAAGCCAATCCATTTCTGTTATATTGCATTCTGTCAGCTTTGGCAAATAGAAACACCACTCTTCTTTCTTCTCCCTGGATTGATGAAATGAGGCTGAGATTTTGTTTCTCATTTGTTCCTTCTTAAGCATTTCTAGGAAAATAGAGTCAAGAAAGAAACACAATTTTGATGATCAAATTATGCCTGATGATATACTCATATATGAATTTACAGTAGATATTGAAATCCCTTTTTTTTAAGTGAAAGTTGACCTACATAACTTACTGTGAAAAGAAAAAAGTTCCAAACCACTGAATTTTCATTTTTGGAGATTTTAACAGATTTTGTGCATATATAACAGTTCAAAAGACCAAAAAACCCCTACTGCCTGTGATTTAATGTCAATCAAAGAAATTGCAAAGAAAGGAAAATAATTGACAACAAGCATATTCAGAAATGAGATAGACATGATAATGCAAATCAGTTTGTCTGTGTAATTTTAATTACTTGTAAATGCAAATATTTACAGAATACTAGAAAAGCACTTCATGCTAGGGGAACATAATCAAAGAAATCTTAGTTTCATGGAAACAAGAGTTTTAGATTTGGAAATTTCCTCAGAGAATACCTAGCTCAATATCCTCAATTCACTTAGGAAATTGAAGGCCCTAGGGTCAAAATGATTGCCCATTGTTTTATGGTTATTGGTGGCAGATGGAAGGAATAAGAATGTATCTAATATTTAATTGAGAAATTATATGAACTCCTACAAGTCAATATTATTATCACCTTCTCTCCTTTAATTTCAAATGATGAATCAGAGGGTCAGAATGTTGTGATAGTTGGTTGCGTAATTTAATGGACCCTCATCCTCAGCAGTGGGAGGTGAGACAGCAATTCCTTCCCAGGATCATGAGGAGGGAGGCAGGGTTGTATAGTGGGCACAGACACAGAAGGCACAGAGCCAGGAGAGTGCAGGCACATGCTGCTAACAAAGTTAACTCTTTCTTCATGTTTATCTCTCTGGGCACAACTTCCCATGGAGCTAACCTTGGGGAAAGATAATGAAGATGCAAATCTGAGAGAGTATGTGCAGGAATTGCATAGTTGCTGACAAAGTTGGAAGAGTTGGGAGACACTGAAAAAAAAATTACTATGTTACAATGTGATAAAAAGCAAGTACCATGCAAATAATTATGTGGGATAAGAACTAAAGATGGTAGTATCTGATCTGGTTATGCTGTTTGTGAAACTGCATACTTAGCAGGCATAGTTATCCCATTTGTATATGACTGCAGTTATTTAAGAATAAAATAAAAATATTATTTTTCTTTCAATTTTTGTGTATCCTTTTTTTTCAAATATTTATTAAATTTTTTGGTTCAATGAAAACATCTGAGAAGTACCATGAAAGAGGTATTAAAGAACCAAGCATAGCATACACCTAAAAAGTTTGGGAGCCATAAAACAACCAGCTTTCTCTCATCTGAGGAGATCAAGTTTCCACTTACAAGTGAAACTGGGGGACATTTGACCTGGAAAGTGTCTTTTGTAAGCAAATACAGAACAGAAGGCGATAATCTTCTCAACACTAAAAATGGACTTCTACCCTTAACATGTATTTTCCCAAGCTCATTATAAATAATATTTTCTAGCTTCTACTGAACCTTTTTTTTAAAAAACCCACCTCTATTTGCTAACCTGTAGCAAGTTAATCTCAGTTTTCTTATCAGTATCATGACAATCCCCTCATGAGGTTGTTTTGAGGGATTATTAAAGGAAGTCCAGATACAATATTTGATATAGTGCCTGACACTTAGAAAACACTAGAAGAATAAGAGCTATTATCATTATTATTCACAGTCACACGCTTCCTAACTAAAATCATTACATATGTTATGATCAATATAGCAGAAGAAATTACCAAAACTCTTTTATTTATTTAAATTCATTTCATTTTACTTTGACTTAGCTCAAATTCACTGAAAAGCCAGAATACCTGGTACTGTTATTGGCATAAAGAGAGCCAAACTAATAAATATAATATGCTCTGGCATAAAAATGCTCCAAGCTCCAATCAACTTCTTTCTTCCATTAAGCATGATCTGCTTCATTTTGCCCCAGCCTCCGCCCCCTCCCCATTCTCCATGATGCAGCAATTCATATCTAGAAGCATCCTTATGTAGACAGCTCTCTCCAAATATGATTTTTCTTTTCTTTTGGTGTTAGTTTTTCCTTAAAATTTTATTATATATAGACTATGTCTTCCTGTCTTTTAATGATTCCAGGTAATCTAAAATGCTGAATTAATTTATTTAAAGGAATGAATTCTACTTTGCTAATTTTAAAAATCTATTAAGACAATTCGGATGAACATTTGAAATGTATTATGCTAATGGCAAGTGACTAATAATGGCTGCTTTAAGTCATGGGTTTTCTATGTAAAGATTTACTGAGAGTGACAAAAATTTAGGGAATATGAAACTCTACTAGATATAACTTATTTTCTTTCTAAAGACGTATTCCATAAATTAAAGCTAAAGGTATTGGACCAAATTTATTTTAGAATTCTCTAATTCATCCTTTTACCAAACTTCTTGCTAGCTTTTTTTGTTTTAATGCCCAAAGATGTGACATTCCAAGTCCTGGTAAATAAAATCAGAGGAGTATATTAAAAGAAAAGTCTCCTTTAGCCATTATTACCTGAGGTCAAGCCATTGTTTTAGAGCCCTTAATCTTTCTGTAGTTTCAAAGGCCTGCAGTTCATTAGATAATCCTTCCACAATCAATTCACCCATCAATGTTTCAGTGCATGATGAGAATTAAATTTTTTAATATATTTGTCCATACTTCATTGTAAACACCTGTCTATATTTTTAAATTTTTCATTATCATATATTATTTCTCATGAAAAATAAATATTGTTTTATTTCTTCCTTTGAAGTGCTGACTTTTGGTAGAGAGACTGGAGGTTAAAGTATAAGGAACTGAGGTATCGCAAAACAAGTTGAAACACATACAACTATGGCAATGAGAGTAATCCAAGAAAGTAGAGTTAGCTAATGGTTTCTAATGGATAACAGTTTCCAAATGGGTCTTTGAAGAGAAGTCTAAGTTTTCCAAGAGAGAACTATTAACCATCACCTGCGTAATTGTAAAAGGAAAATTTGGACAGAGCCATTGGCCAGAATGTCCTAAAAGTAGTGCTGATGTAAATTATGCAGAAAAGAGGCCTGCAGTGTGGATGGATAACATAGGCATGTGGCTGTTGTTCATGGACATTTAATTGACTGTTATGATGTAACTATCGAATTGAACCTATGTAAAAAATGCCCATGAGATGGGTTTGTCCTCAAAACTTAAAACAATTAGAGCCATGTACACTAAACACTTTCCAACATGTGCCTCACAATAAGACTTTGATACTAGGTAATATAATGGCCAAAGTCTCTGTGTCTCACATCTAGGAAAAATTATTGGAGAAGCTGGAACAATTATGGAAGGACCTCAATTATCATAGAAGGTACTGTTGCTTATGTGACTGATGGAAGCTCAAGAGAAATATTACAAGAAAAAAACTTTTCATTAAAAATTTGAATTATTAGGCTCCAGAATTAAGCTACTTCTTAAGCTTGGATTGGGTAAGACTTCATAAGTAACTACAAAATAATACTCATAGAGTTGATCATTTGAAAGCACCAACAATAAAGATATCACAACACCTAGTAAAAGTTACTGTAATTAAAAGGAGATTTTTTTCACATATTAGTAATCAAGAATTTTAATTGTCCAGAAGTGGTCTGCTATATTTAAGGATTATTTACCTAAGTCAAACATTGTACTGAATTTTTAATTCATCTTATAGCAATCCTGATAATTTTTTTTAATAACAGTTTGGTTTTTGTTGTTGCTGTTATTCTGTGCGCTGTATGGTGGGGGCCACATTTCACTCTTTTTCCATGTGAGTATCCCGACATTGCAGCACCATTTGTGGAATTTTTGGGGGTAGGTGGGAAGTGCATGAGCTGGGGAATCAAGCCAGGGTCTCCCACATGGCAGGCAACCTGATCATTGTTCTGCTTTGCATTTTTCTTGTACCTACTAGGATACTTAGAGAGCTACAACTTGCCCAGAGAATGGTGAGAACAGCAATAAGGACAATTAAAAATCATAGTACTACTATTTTATAGTAACAAAGAGAGGATTATATGAGGGAAAAAACAAATTTAAGAGTAAAGAAAAGGGCAGACCATGGTGGTTCAGCAGGCAGAGTTTTCGCCTGCCATGCCGGTGGTACCTGCCCATGCAAAAAACAAACAAACAGACAAACAAACAAAAAAAAATGAAAAGAAAGAAAGGCTTGCTTCTTTTTTTATGCTTTGCTGGACATAATGAAGAGACTTCCTTCTCCCTCCTATCTCTTAGGGCATTACTTTAGAAATCTTATTATCATAAATTCTATCTTTGTCCTTTTGAAATGGAATCAAGGAAGACATCACCCTTATCTTCCAGTTTCTTGGAAAGAGATTAGCATAACCTCCAGGGTCTCCTGGCTCCAAATTATACAAAAATTTCTGAAATACCTTGGCAATTTGGATGTAATGGTTGTATCCACTTACTACTTAAAATAGTTAAGCTCTCTTTCTGTTTTTGCATTCTTTTGTGAATTGCCTGTGACATGTCACATTCTGGTTGGTTGGTGACTGAATTTCAGTTGGGACATATTCTTGGCCTTAGTCTGCATTTCCTGGGTGTGAAACCATTATAAATAAAATTTCTTCAGATGTTGCTTTAGTTAAGGTGTAGTCCAACAGAATCAGCTTGGACTTTAACCCAGATTACCAGTGAAATTCAGAGAGAGAGAGAGAGTTCATGGGAAGCAACCAGAAGCCAGAAGTCAACAGAACCCAGAGAAGCAGGGGAAAGACAGTGCCATGTGCCTTGTCATGTGATGGAAAAGCCAAAGACTAAGGATCACCTGTAGGCAAATCAAGAATGCCACAGTCTTTTGGGAAAAAGCATTGTCTTGCCGATGCCTTGATTTTGCACTTCTACTGGCTTCAAACCCATAAACCAATTAATTTCCATTGTTCAAGCCAATACATTGAATGGAATCTGTTTTACTGGTTTAATGCTTATTCAATAACAAAATTGTTTTTCTTTCTCTTCTAAGAAATACAGTAGAAAGACAAAAGACATGTGTGAATGGATGCCAGTTTGTCATGAATTAACATTTTTATGTCTCCATATATCTTTCCTACTTTTCCAAGTTTTAAAAATAGCTCTCATGTGAAGAATTTAAATATTTTGGATAGTCTATTCATGTCTTGAAATGATAAAATATAAATCAATATAGCAAAGTTATTAAGTATCCATCTTTCTTTACCTGAACAACTACTATTGGTATGTACTATAGCTTTGACATACCTCAAAGTCAATGGTCTCTCTAATTTTAAAGATAGTTTTAATGCTATATTGGCTATCAATGTGACATATCAGGAAATAAAATGAAATAGAGATAGTTTATACTTTATGAAACAAGTAGAACAAATATGTCAGGAACTTTAGACATACTATCAAAATAGTATCAAAAGCATAGCAAAGTTCTAATAGGAAACTTAGCAAATCTCATTTTATTATTGAATTTCACAGCTTGAAGGTGTGCAAACAATGAAAAGTAGAATAAGCTTCCTTGAACCTGAACTCTCGAATGAATTAATTTGTAGGATACAACATTGGAGAGTTGGGTAATATAAAGTAGACATGGAACTAGCTGAGTGGGGTGCTTAAGGGTGACTGGAAAGCTGAGGATTTGTCTAAGAATTGGAGACAAAGACATTGAAAGAAGAAAGAGAAAGACATTGGAAGAAGAAAAACTAGAAGGGAAGTCAATGGAAACCATAACAAATACTATTTACTCTGAAGGCATATTGGAACCCAATATAATAACTTCAGACTATCCCTATCTAGTGGTTATCTCAATGAAAGATGCCAAAACAGCCAGAAATCAGTCTGTTTTAATGACCATAGTAAACTTGTTTTCCTAAAGGCTATACTATCTCCAATGCATTCATTAGACCCATCATCTGTCAGCAGCAAATCTTTAAACATAGATGATAATATAAAACTTTAAAATGTTACATGCTAATTGGCATGACAATGTAGCTTCTTTCATAGATAAACATTTTTCTGCATGATTTTAATTGATAGCATCCGTTCTCCCTCAAATAAACGTTTTATGGAAGAGCAGAAATAGCAGTTTAACAGGCAAATTAAAAACACACACTGACGGTAACTTTAGAAAAGAAAACTACATTTTTGTGTGTGTGAAACCTAAATTCTTACTCTAAGCAGTATGGCATATTTAGCTGATTCAGCAATACCTTTACCACCTCTTTGTCAATTTAGTCCCGGAATACATCTTAGACATTTCAGTTGGATTTTGCAAAAAGGTTATTGTGGCAGTATTCACATAAAAATAATTAATAGCATAATAAAGAGGCCTAGATTTGACTATATAGCCATTGAATAAATAACAATAGAGAAAATTAATAGGAATACAGTTTTGTTTTTAAAAAATAATGGGAGCTACTTTTTCAGTTTGAGCAATGACTTTTTGAAAACGCTTCTTCTCTATTTTTTGTGCCACCTAATTTAATTTCAATGCTGAAGTAGCTGAAAGACAAAAATCTCTGTAAAGCATCTTTTGTGAACCAATATAAATTTAATTTAAACTAAGGTTTTGTAAACTATGAATTACCTGGTTTGAATTAAGCTCACAGCTAATTATTTAAAAGCCTCATTTAGCACCAATTTGCTCTTCATAGGGTGGACTTATAAATTAGATTTATAACTGAATAGACCTTAGACAGTTTATATTCTCAGTGTAGCAAGGGGAATATGTGTGAAAAAGATCAAATAAACCCTGAAGTCCTCTGAGATCAGAAGCAGAAGGGAAAAAGCTTTAATGCTTGGTCATTTTGTTTTAGCTAGATGCCCTGACAATCAGCAAGTATGACAAGCACTGAGCAGCTTGAAAATTTAAAAACTGATTCACTTCATAATGATATGACTTACTATCCTTACTGCATACCATCTACTTTTTTTCCTCCTAAGAAGTGAGATATTTGAAAACCAACATTTCAAAATGTTTATGTCACATGTTATAACTTTTCAAAGGCACTAATTTTAATTGATATTTTTGGGATTTTGTGATGCCTCTCCCACACACGGCATTCTCTTTACTGATGTTGGCTTTAAAAAAAATAAAGTGTTGCCTGGGACTTCCAGCAAGGATGGCATATAGTAGGGAGCTCCAGGACTCAGTCCTCCAATGAAAACAACTAATAAATAGTTGGCAACTGAATAAAATACCTATTCTGAAATTCTGGAGACCAGAAGAACACTGTACAACATACAGGGAAGAACTGGAGAGAGAGGCTGATAAATTAAGGTCAAGAATTGTAAAATTACTCTCTCCTTGTAGCAGCTATCATGCCCATACCCCACTCTGAACGGCAGGCTGCCTCAGGGTACAATCCCACACTAGCTGCTAGTAACAGAAGGGGACTTAAAAATCCTCTTCCACAAGAACAGTGATGGACACAGTTGCTGATTAATCATGTTTTTTGATTAATGAATTTGAACCATGGAATCCTGGCTCTGAGGCAGCTGTTGTTTCAAGCCCACACCACAAAAGTGATAACAAGCGTTGTTTTGACCACCCAAGAGAGACAGAAGTGGTGGAGATTTAAAGGTGCAGAACTTCCTCAGGGCTGTGGAGGTCAGTTAGCTGAAGGGCTGCCTTTGTTGGGAAGGCCAAGAAAACTCACCTATGGGGAGCCTTTAGAGAAATTTAGGGTGTCCTTCCAGAGCACCTTCCTAGGACACTTTAGAGCCAATCTGTGCTCCTTCATGGATCTCTGGCTCTACTTTGCCTGAGCAAGACTGACTTTTGAAGGTCCTCTCTAGGGTGCCCTCCACCCCAGAATTTGCCCTTCAGCAATTTGAGGCAATGAAAGGAGTGTAAGGAACTATAGAGGCAGACAGTCTGGGACAAGGACTAATGGCATCAAATACAGGGTGAGGGAGGTCTGTCTCCTGGGAAATGGAGGACAATCAAACTCACATAAACAGGGGGATTCCAAAACAACTAATAAGAAAAACCCAGTTCAAGACACAGACCCAGAAAGACGGGAAAACCCTGCATACTGCACTTGCCTTTGGCACACCTTCCTCATAGGAGAGCTAAAGCTCAAGAAAACATCTCTCTTATCATAGCTAGTTACAAAACCAAGAAACAGACATCCCAGGAAGCAAATCCCAGGCTATCATATTAAAATGTACAGTGTGCAACAAAAGAGTGCAAGACAAAGAAGCAGGAAATGATGACTCATCCATCTGGAAGATAAAACATGGAAAACATTAATGAAGAGGGCAAGCATGTGGACATTATGAACCAGCTTTTTTTTTTTTTTTAATGATCTTACAAATGTTCAAGGAGATGAAGGAAAGTCTGGAGAAAGAACTAAAGGATACCAGGGAAACAAGGAATGAACAATATGAGATTGTAAGTAAAGCAATAGAAATTGTAAATAAGAACCAAACAGAACTACTGGAGTTAAAGACTATAATAGTTGAAATGAAAAATGCCCAGGTTGGTTTCCAGAGCAGAATACAGCTAGCAGAAGAAAGAATAAGTGAACTTGAAGACAAGGCACTTGAAATGAGTCTAGCTGAGGAACAGAAAATAAAAAGAAATATTAAAAATGAAAATGGACTAAAACAGCTATGGGAAACCTCCAGCATATTTGCATCATGAGAGTCCCAAGAGGAGAAGAAAGAGAAAAAGAGGCAGAAGGAATATTCAAATAATAGCAGAGTACTCCCTAAACTTAGTAGAAGATGTGAATATGAACATCCAAGCTCAGAGAGCACCTAGCAAGAAAAACATGGATAAAAGTATACCTCATCATCTAGTTATTAAACTATCAAGTGCAAAGGACAAGGAGAGAGTTCTGACAGCTTCAAGAAAAAAGCAATGTGTCATATACAGTGGAGTCCCAGTTAGATTGAGTGCCTATTTCTCATCAGAAACCATGAAGACAAGAAGGTAGTGGGTTGAAATACTTACAGTGGTAAAGGAAAATAACTGCAAGCCAAATTTTTTTTAATCTGGAGATAATCTCCTTAAAAAATGAGAGAGAAATGAAAACATTCTCAGATAAACAAAAGCTGAGGGAGTTCATCATCACTAGACCTTCCCTATGAGTAATGCCAAAGGGAGTTCTGCAGACTGAAAGGAAAGGACATTAGACAGTGTTCAAAGCAGCATAAAGAAATAAAGACCTGCAGTGACATCATCAACATGGTGACATAAACAGCTACTGAATATCTCTCTCCAAAGAATCAATGGGAAAAAAAAGGACAATTCTGAATTCTTCTGAACTCTGAACAATTATATAGACTGGAGAAGGACCCAACAAATGCTGAATTGAAGAAAGAGAAAAATATCAGATAGGAAAATTCTGTTCCTGACTGGCAGGTCCTTTCACCTCCCTTTCACTCAGTCTCACACACAGTGCTGGAAGGGCACAGAAACAGCAGCAAAGATCTCTCCCAGTGGGGGCACAGAATATAAATTCTCTCATAGCAGTGAGACAGACCTCCACCATTTGGAGACCTTGTGAGCAGGGGAGAACATTTCAAGGCCTAGGTCAGTGAGGGACAAAGAGTCTGAGAAACATGAACAGAGATTGTGCTTCTAGGCCTGGGTACGAAAGTCCTTCCCCCACTCCTGAGGGAAACAACTGCAGATCCCAGCTTGGGGGATGGTTGCAGACTGGGACAGATGGAGAAGTTCTCTGCCACAAATAAAGTGGGGGACACAGCCCCACCTTGAGCCAGATTTTGGCCAGCAAAGCAAGGGAAAAGGAACACCGCTGTTTCAGCCCCACCCAATCAGACACAGGCTAGGATCTGAGACAAAGAGTTTCTAAGGACAATTAAGTTATTGAACAGAATTATCTGCTGTCTGCAGATCAAAAAGTGCAAGGGAATTGAAGGGCTTTTACAGAGCCTCTCTAGAAAATAACCGAGGCTTACAGGAGCTGATTTAGAACCCCTGCACAGAAATGTGCCCTGTTTTGGCTGAGAAATATGGATGAACCAATTGTTAAAGTAGTGTCCTAAAACAAACCCCAGCTTTTGTGGGCTGGTGAAAAACAGAGTACCACTGACACCCAGCATACTTATTTTGCCCACAGAGATCTTGCTGTTGTGTCCAGTGCCTGTCCCCCATCCTGAAGACAGGTTACTGTGCACATCTGGTTTTGGGGGGAGACTGGAGGCAGAGCCAATCTGACAACTGGCTGGCAGGAGAGACAATCAGATAGAGAACACAGCCAATGAACATGAAAACCCTATGCAAAAGAGAGAACACAACTTCCAAAATAAGCTAAGCAGAAATTCAGATGCCTTGACAACAGCAAAACGTCACAACTCATACCAGGAAGCATGATATTATGGCCCAACCAAAGAAACAAACTAACTCCTCACCTGAGATACAAGAGTTGAAACAACTAATTAAAGATGTTCAAGCAAATCTCTAAACTAAATCAATGAGTTGAAGGATGATGGGGCAAAAGAGATGAAGGATATAAAGAAGACATAGATGTCCATGCAGAAGAACTTGGAAGCTTGAACAAATAACAGAACTTATGGAAATGAAAGACAGAATAGAAAAGATGAAAAGCACAATGGAGACACACAACAGCAGATTTGAAGAGGCAGAAGAAAGGATTAGTGAACTAGAAGACAGGATATCTAAAATCCTACAGACAAAAGAACAGAGAAGGAAAAGAATGGAAAACTTTGAGCAGAGTTTCAGGGAACTGAATGGCAAAATTGAGCAATGAATATACATGTTATGGGTGTCCCAGAAGGAAAAGAGAAAGAAAAAGGGGAAGAAATAATAATGAAGGAAATAAACACTGAAAATCTCCCATCTTATGAAAGACATAAAACTGTAGATCCAAGAAATGCAGCATACCCCAAACAGAATAGATCCAAATGGACCTACTATGAAACACTTATAATCAGATTGAAAATGTCAAAGACAGATGAGAATTCTGAAAGCAGCAAGAGAAAAACTGTCCATAACACACAAGGGAAACTTGATAAGACTAAGTGAAAATCTCTCAGCAGAAACCTTGGAGGTGGCAAGGCAGTGGTTATGATATATTTAAGATATTGAAAGAGAAAAACTATCAACCAAGAATTCTATATCCAGCGAAACTTTCTTTAAAAAATGTGGGTGATTCATTTCCTTCTGCCTGCCCATGGGGAAAAAAAAGAGGGAGGTTTTACAATATTTATAAACAGACACTGAGACAGTTCATGAACAACAGACCTACGCTACAAGAAATACTAAAGGGAATATCACAGGCATATAAGAAAAGACAAAAGAGAGAGTTTTGGAAAAGAGTGTAGAAATGAAGATTAGCTGTAAGGGTAACTAATAGGGTAAAAAAAAAAAAAGGAAAAAATAAGCTATGATAGATAAAATCCAAAAGAAAAAGTGACTGAAGAAAATACAGCCTTTATAGCAATAATATTAAATGTTAATGGATTAAACTCCACAATAAAAAGACATTGATTGGCAAAATGGATTAAAAGACCAGGATCTACCCATATGCTGCGTACAAGAGACTCACTTAAGACCCATGAACAAACACCAGTTGAAAGTGAATAATCAGAAAAGACATTTCATGTAAACAACAATGGGTGGAAATTCTAGACAGAATATCAATAAGGAAACAGAGATCTTAAATAATATGACAAAGGAACTAGACTTAACAGACATTTACAGAACATTGCACCCAACAATAGCAGGGTATAAATTTTTGTCAAGTGCTCATGGAACATTCTCCAAGATAGACCATGTTGGGGCAAAAAGCAATTCTCAATAAATTTTAAAATATTGAAATTATAAAAAGTACTTTCTCAGAACATAATAGAATGAAGTTGGAAATCAATTACAAGTGGAAGGCTGGAAAATCTACAAATATATGGAGGCTAAAGACACTCTTAAACAACCAATGGGCCAAGGAAAAAATTGCAAGAAAAATCAGTACATATCTTGGGGCAATGAAATGAAATGAATGAAAATGAGAACACAAAATATAATACTCTTGGGATGCAACAAAAGCAATGCTGAGAGGGAAATTTATTACCCTAAATGCCTATATTAAAAAAAGAAGAATGAGCAAAAATTGAGGAATTAACTGATCACCTGGAGGAGAGAAAGAACAACAAACTAACCCTAAGCAGAGAGAAGGAAAGAAATAGCAAAGCCTCCAGGAGAAATAAATGAAATTGAGAACATGAAAACAAATGGAGAGAAACAATAAAGCCAGAAATTGATTCACTGAGAAATTAAATAAAATCAATGGATCCTTAACTGGTCTGACAAGGAAAAAAAGAAAAAGGGTGCAAAGAAAAAAATCAGAAATGAGAGGAGGGCACATAACTACTGACCATGCAGAAATAAAGGCCATTGTGAGAGGATACTATGAACAACTATATATTAACAAACCAAACAACTCAGATGAAATGGGCAACTTCCTAGAAATACATAAACAACCAACATTGACTCAAGAAAAATAGAGGATGTCAGAAAACTAATCACAAGTAAAGAGACTCATTCAATCATCAGAAAACACCCAAAAAAGAAAAGTCTATGACCAGATGTCTTTACATATGAATTATACCAAGCTTTCGAATAAGAATTACTACCAACCCAGTTAAACTCTTCAAAAAAACCTGAAGAGTAAGGAAAGCTTCTTTACTAAGGAAGTACTTTTTCAACTAAGCCAACATAAACCTAATACCAAAGCCAGGCAAAGATACTATTAGAAAAAAAATTACAGACTAATCTCCTTAATGAATGTAGCTGCAAAAATCCTCAAAAAATACTTGCAATCAAATCCAGCAACACATTTAAAAAAATTATACACCATGACCAAGTGGGTTTTATTCCAGGTATGCAGAGAGAATCAATACAAGAAAATCAATTAATTAATATACTACATCAATAAAGTAAAGAGGAAAAACCACACAATCATCTCAATTTATGCAGAAAATGTCTTTGATAAAATTCAGCATCCTTTCTTAGTGAAACACTTCAAAGGATAAGAATAGAAGGAAATTTCCGCAACATGAAAAAGGGAATATATGAAGAATCCACTGCTAACATCATATTCAATAGGGAAGACTGAAAGTTTTCCCTCTAAAATCAGGAACAAGACATGGATGTCACTGTCACCAATGTTATTCAACATCAAACTAGAAATTTTAGCTTGAGCAATTAGGCAAAAAAAAAAGAAACAGAATGCACCGAAATTGGAAAGGAAGAAGTAAAACTTTCAATGTTTGCAGATGACACGATCCTATATATAGAAATTCAAAAACAAAAACGAAAAAACTACAGTAAGGCTACTAGAACTAATAAATGAGTACAGCAAAGTGGCAGGATACAAGGTTAACACAAAAATCAGCATATAATGTAAAAAGTATACAGTGGTATAGTGTATAAAAAATTATACAACACCAATGAGGCAATCTGAGGAGGAAATCAAGAAAAAAGTCCATTTACCATAGGAACCAAAAAAACAAATATTCAGGAATAAAGTTAACCAAGGACATAAAAGACATATACACAGAAATCTACAAAACATTGTTAAAAGAAATCAAGTAAGAAATAAATTAATGAAAGGACATATTGTGTTCATGGATTGGAAGACTAAATATAGTTAAGATGTCAATTCTATGCATATTGAATTATAGATTCAATGCAATACCATTTAAAATCCCAACAACTTACTTCACAGAAATAGAAAAGCCAATAATCAAATTTATTTGGAAGGACAAGGTGTCCCAAATACCTAAAAAATATCTTGAGAAAAAAATGAAGTAGGGATCTTCCATTACCTGGCTTTAAAGCTTATTACAAAGCTACATGGTAAAAATGGCACAATACTGGTATAAAGATAAATGTACTGACCAGGGGAATCAAATTGAGTATTCACAGGTGGACCCTAACATCTATGGCTAACTGATCATTGATAAGGCAGTTAAGTATACTCAATTGGGACAGAGAAGCCTCTTCAATGAATGGTGCTTGGCAAACTGGAGAACCATATCCAAAAGAATGAAAGAGGACCCCTGTCTCACACCTTATACAAAAATCAACTCAAAATGGATCAAAGACCTAACATTAGAGCTAAGACAATAAAATGTTTAGAAGAAAATGTAGAGAAATATCTTAAGGATCTTGAGATAAGCAGTGTTTTCCTAGACTATACACCCAGAGCATGAACAATGAAAGAAGAAATAGATAAATGGGGTCTCCTCAACATTGAATAGTTTTCCACATCAAAGGACTTTGTCAGGAAAGAAAAAGGTAGCTATGCAATGGGAGACAATATTTGGAAGCCATATATCAGGTAAGGATTTAATAGCCAGAATATATAAAGAGATACTATGACTCAACAGTGAAAAAACAAATTACCCAGTTAAAAAAAGGGGTAAAAAACATGGATAGACACTTTTCCAAGGAAGAAATAAAGATGGCTCAAAAATATGAGCGATGCTCAGTTTCACTAGTGGTTAGGGAAATGCAAATCAAAACCAAAATGAGATATCTTCTCACACCTACTAGAATGGCCATTATAAAAAAAAATAGAAAACTACAAGTGCTGGAGAGGATGTGGACAAATAGGTACACTTATTCACTGTTGTTAGGAATGTAGAATGTAATTGTATGTATATACCTTAGTTAGTTTATCCACTCACATGTTGATGGACATTTGGGCTGCTTGCATCTCTTGACAATTGTAAATAATGCTGCAATAAGCATGGGTGCGTAAATGTTCATTCATGTCCCTGCTTTCAGTTCCTCTGAGTATATACCTAGAACTAGAATTGGATCAGACAGTAATTCTATACCTTGTTTCCTGAGGAAGCATAAAACTGTCTTCCAGAGTGGCTGTTGACCTCGTACCCTGCCAAATCACTGAATTCATTTATTAGCTCTAGAAGATTCATTGAGGGTTTTTCAAAGTTTTCTCTATACAGGATCACTTCATCTGCAAATAGGGAAAATTTTACTTCTTCATTAATAATTTGGATGCCTTTTATTTCTTTTTCTTGCTTAATTGCTCTGTCAAGTACATCCAGTACAATGCTGAATAGCAGTGCTAAGAAATGGCCTCATTGTTTTCCTCCTGAAATCAAAGGGAAAGTTTTCTGGCAATCACCATTAAGAAAGATGTTAGCTGTGGGGTTTTCATATATGCCCTTAGTCATGTTGAAGAAGTTTCCTTTTATTACTAGTGTTCTAATTGTTTACATCAAGAAGTGGAATTATATTTTGTAAAATCCCTTTTATTCATAAAGTGAGATGATCATGTGGTTTTTATCACTTATTATTCATTTATTCAGTTAATGTGGTATATTACATCAATTGATTTTCTTATATTGAACCCTCCTTGCATACCTGGGATAAATCCCACAAGATCATGTTATGTAAATCTTTTAATATGCTGTTGGATTCAGTGCGCTAGTATTTAGTTAAGGATTCTTGTATCTATATTTTATATTGATCTGTCGTCTTCCTTTCTTGTGGTTTCTTCCTCTAGTATTGGTATGAGGGCAATGTTTGCCTTAGGGAATAATTTTAGGAGTGTATCATTTTCTCAATTTTGGGAAAGAGTTTGAGCAGAATTGGAGTTAAATCCTCTTGGAATGCTTGGTGAAATTCCCCTGTGAAGCCATCTGGTCTTTGACATTTCTTTATCAGAAGATTTTTGATGACTGATTAAATCTCTCTACTGATGATTAGTTTGTTGAAATCTTCTATTTCTTCTTTAGTCAAAGTAGGCAATTTTTGTGTATAAGAATTTTGCAATTTCATCCAGTTTAGCTAATTTTTTGTCATGTAAGTGTTCACAGTATCCTACTGTAGCCCCTTTTATTTCAGTGGGATAGGTAATAATGCCCCCCTTTTAATTCTGGATTTTAGTAATTTGTGTCCTCCATCCCTTTTCTTTTGTCAGTCTAGCTAAAGTCTGTAGTGATTCTATACACAAGCAATTGAACAATCAGAAGATGAAATCAAGAAAATAATTCCAATTACAATAGCAACAAAAAGAAATATATAGTTTTAATTTCTGGACCATGAGACCAAAAAAAAAAAAAACAGAGAGAGAGAGAAATATATAGGACTCAATCTAAGCAAAGATATAAAGGACTTTATACAAAAAACTACAAAACATTGCTAAAAGAAACTAAAGAAAAACTAAATAAATAGAAGGATTTTCCATGTTCATGAATGGGAAGACTAAATCTCATTAAAATGTCAACCCTACCAAAGCAATTTATAGATTCAATGCAATCCCAATAAAAATTCCAAACACAGTTGCAGAAATGGAAAAGCCAATCATTAAATCCATATGGAAGAGTTAAGGGCTCCAAATGACCAAGATCTTTTGAAAAAGAATGAAGTTGGAGGATTCACACTTCTTAATTTTAAAACTCATTACAAATCCACAATAATCAAAACAGCATGGTACTAGTACAATTAAAAACATATAGATCAATGAAATAGTATTAAGAACCCAGAAATCAACCCTCACATGTGTGATTAACTGATTTTTTAACAAGGAGGCAAAGATCAATGAATTTGGAAAAAACAGTCTTTTCAACAAATGGTACTGGAAAAACTTTATCTCAGTTTGCACAAAAAATGAGGACCCTTCCCTCATACTATATACCAAAATCAACTCAAAATGAGCCAAAGTCCTAAATATAAGACCTAGAACTATCAAATTCCTATAAGGAAATATAGGGAAGCATTCTCAGAACCTTGTGTTACACAATTTTAAAATCAACAAAATTTTAAAAATAAATAAATAAATGAGATCTCATCCAAATTAAAAATTTCTGCTCCTCAAAGGACTTTGTCATGAAAGTAAAACAACAACCTGAGATCTAATAAAGGTTTAATACCCAGAATATATCAAGAAAACCTTCAACTTAACAACAAAAAAGACAAACAACTCAATTCAAAATTGGGCAAAAGATTGGAATAGACTTCTCCCCAAAGAAGATACACAAATGGCCAGAAAGTATATGAAAAGATGCTCAACATCATTAGCCTTCAGGGAAATACAAATCAAAACCACAATTGAAATACCACCTCATACCCCTTAGAATGGCTGTCATTAAAAAAATGAAAATTGCAAGTGTTGGTGAGGATGTGGAGAAGCAGAAACACTCATTCATTTCTAGTGGCAAAGCAAAATGGTTCTGCTACTATGGAAGAGAGTTTGACGGTTTTTCAGAAAGGTAAGTATAGAATTACTATCTGATCTGGCAATTTCACTACCAGATATTTACTCAAAAAAACTGAAAGCAAGGAGTCAAACAGAGATTTGCATACTGATGTTCGTAGCAAGCATTATTCACAATTTCCAAAAGATGGAAGCAACACAACTATCCATCAACCAAAGAGTGGGTAATCAAAATGTGGTATGTGCATACAATGGAATAGTACTCAGCTGTAAAAAAGGAATGGAGTCCTGATGCATGAGACAACAGGAATGTACCTTGAAGATATCATGTTGAGTTAAAGTAGCCAGACATAAAAGGACAAATATTGTATGGTCTCACTATTTTTAACAATTAGAATAGGCAAATGCAGAGTCGGAATGCAGAATATAGGTTATCAGGGGACAGGGTGGGGATAGTGAATGAGAAGCTATAGTTTAAAATGTACAGTGTTCTTACATGGAATGATGGAAATGCTTTGGTAATGGATGGTGGAGATGGTAGCAGAACATTGTGAACACAATTAACAACACTGAAATATATATATGAATTTGATTAAGTGGAGAAATGTTAGATTATATGTATAGTAACAAAAATTGTTTTGAAGTCCATAGAACTACACTACATAGTGTTAAACCATGGATTTTAATTTATATTACAGTTATAAACTGTGCTATCATCAATATTAACAAATGTTCCACACCAAAGCAAGGTGGTGGTGGTGGGGTGATGTATAGGAATCGTATATTCCATGCATGATTGTTCTGTAAGCCCACAATTTCTTCAACAAAAACAAGTAAGGGGCAGGTCATGGTGGCTCAACAGGCAGAGTTCTTGCCTGTCACGCTGGAGACCCAGATTCGATACCTGTTGCCTGCTCATGCAAAAACAAACAAAAAACAAGTGAGTATCCACTGAATTAAATTCAAATGTTTTAAATATTCAGGTGCACATAATCTAGGTAAACCTTTGGCAAACAGAACTATTTCAACATTGCCAGTTAAATAAAAACAGCTATGTCTCCTGAGTTATCCATGTTAAGTACAATACAAGCATATGATTTTATTCAATTTGGGTAGGTTCTTTCTAAATATATATAGGTTTACTGATCAAATATGCTAGCACTATATTTACTAGATATTTTAAATGATGTAAGATGTAAATTTGTGTCTAAACAATTGAGTTATTTTTATAAATTTCATTTCAAAAGTTATTGCGTTTTAAGTTTATAGCAGCATTATTTACAATTGCCGAGAGTTGGAAACAGCCTAAATGTCCATCAACAGATGAGTGGCTAAACAAGCTGTGGTATATACACACGATGGGAATATTATGCAGCTGTGAGGCAGAATAAAGTTATGAAGTATGTAACAACATGGAAGGACCTTGAGGACATTATTGTGACTGAGATTAGCCAGAAACAAAAGGACAAATACTGTATGGTCCCACTGCTATAAACTGACATTAGCGAATGAACTTGGAAAACTTCAGTTGGTACCAGAGACCATCAGGAGGTAGAATAGGGTAGATATTAGGTAATCAGAACTGAAGGGATACAGATAGTGCAACAGGACTGATTGTGAAAATTCAGAAATGGATAACACAATACTACCTAACCATAATACAATAATGTTAGAACACTGAATGAAGCTGAATGTGAGAATGATAGAGGAAGCCTGGGGGCACAAATGAAATCAGCATGAAAGATAGACGATAAAGACTGAGATGGTATAATCTAGGAATGCCTAGAGTGTATAATGATAGTGACTAAATGTACAAATTTGAAAATGTTTTTCCATGAGGAAGAACAAAGGAATGTCAATACTGCAGGGTGTTGAAAATAGAGGGTAATTAATATTTTAAAACTTTAACTTATATGTGAGACTAAAGCAGAAAATGTTTGATACAAAATTAATATTTCCACTAGTGCATTTCCTAATATAACTTATTTGGATAGCTTAATTGAACACCATAGTAAATGGAACCTTGAGTAGGGTATGAGATTTTGTGGATTTGTCCAGAGTGATGCCCCAATAAATCCCAGAGTAATTTGAACAGTGAATAAAAAAGTATTTGCCAAGTCCCCTTGGGGGATGGTGAGAAAGGGGGAAAATTCAACTTCCTCACGTGGAGAATTCTTGATATTCTCACAAGCAGTGGGGACAACCAAAGCAATAGGCTGAGCCCTCAATCTTGGGGTTTGTTCATATGAAATTTAACCCCAAAAAGGATAGGCTAAGCCTACTTAAAATTAGCCCTGAGTCACCCCCGAGAAAACCTCTTTTGTTGCTCAGATGTGGCCTCTCTCTCTCAGCCAACATGACAAGCAAACTCCTTCCATCTCTTTACATGGGACATGATTCCCAGGGGTCTGGACATTCCTGGCAACATGGGACGGAAATCCTAGAATGAGCTGGGACTCAGCATCAAGGGAATGAGAAAACCTTCTCGACCAAAGGAGTAAGAGAGAAATGAGACAAAATAAAGTGTCAATGGCTGAGAGATTCCAAACAGAGTCGAAAGGTTATCCTGGAGGTTATTCTTATGCATAATATAGATATCACCTTTTTAGTTAAGGTAAAATGGAGAGGCTGGAGAGAACTGCCTGAAAATGAAGAGCTGTGTTCCAGTAGCCATGTTTCTTGAAGATGACTGTATAATGATATAGCTTTAGCAACGTGACTATGTGATTGGGAAAACCTTGTGTCTGATGCTCCTTTTATCTACCTTATCAACAGATGAGTAAAACATACAGAATAAAAATAAATAATAGGGGGAACAAATGTTAAAATATATTTAATAGATTGAAACGCTAGTGATCTATGAAAGGGAGGGGTAAGGAGTATGGTATGTATAAATTATTTTTCTGTTTTCTTTTTATTTCTTTTTCTGAATTGATGCAAATGTTCTAAGAAATGATCGTGGTGATGAATATACAGCTATGTGATGATATTGTGAGTTACTGATTATATATGTAGAATGGAATGATCATGTGGTAAGAATGTTTGTGTTTGTATGTTGGTATGTTTAATAAATAAATTTTTTTAAAAAGGGTTACTGTGTTTTGTAGGATGTGAGGACAATTTCCAGTTTGCAATTTTGTTAAGGAAACAAAGTGGTTTTGTACTAAAATAATTTGGATGTTGTAGCATAAGAAACAGGAAAGTATAGGACAAAACTAAATGTATATAGAAAGTCTGTGGAAATTACTTTTACTTATCATGATCAAATTTACCTAGGATTTGATGGACAGAATTATTTATAAGATTTTTTTAAGAGCTTTCATATCAAACACCATATACATACATATAAATTGTCTGAGGCTATAATCAATTTCATATGTCCTGCCAATGGTGTTAACAGTCTTATCAGTCGGTGTCAGTGGTTGAGACATACAAAAAATGAAAACAACACTAAAACAAAACTAAACAAAATACCTGCTGAGTATGTGTCCCAGCTTCAGGAAAAGAGTATAATAAATTAATGCAAAAGTTCATGTAAAATGCATGGTTCAACAAGAAGAAATTTTATTTCCCTCTGAAATCTATGAAACTGTAAATCAAGCTGCCAATCATTTCAAAGAAATTATTTAACATTATATGTCAGAAAGAACAAAAGAACTGAGTAGAATTTCATTTTATATTGAGCATATTTTCAGAGTCAATATAATGCAAAACATTCTATAAAAAATTATGCTATAGCTATTATGTAACTATCTGAGGTAGTCACTACAGATTCTTCAGGTTCATTGCTTAATGCAGGTTTATTTTCATGATGATCTAAAGTCATCCAAAATTCTAGTTCTATGTTGAACTTTACTTTGTGATTTGGATGGGTGTTAATGCTTTATCTTAAGCAATGGATATTATAGTCCTGCACACAGATGCAAATAATTTACCAACTATTTTTTTTAATTCCCCTTTAAGTGTGAGAGAAGTTTATGTAACGGTATTTATGTCATTCTGGATTATTTTGCTCAATATATAATATTAGTCCCTCAAAGAGATGTGTTTATTTGTAAGATGGTAAAAAGCCTTTGGAATCTAATTTGACATTCATTTTATAGCTGTGTCCCTAAGAGATACTCTACAGTCCACCCAGAATTAGCTCTAGTCATCCCCCCTTTTAAAGAACACCTGTTAATGTGTGACTGTTTTCATCCATCTTTCCTTTGTTGCTAAAAAGCTTTTCCTACTGCCACATCTAAATCTGTAAACTCAGTACATGCAAGCATAGAGCTTTTAGATACTACTGGTGAGAGGCTGTTATATTTTACATTATAACCCCAAATTTGCCAATAATTTTATTGGACTATAACATTCAATTCAAGGCTGCATTCTTAGAATTTGAGCAATATATGTGCATTTTAGTGGACGTGGCTCGGAAAGGCATTCCATTCTGTTTAATCAATATTGTCCTGTTCTTTCCATGCCTGAAATCCAGATGCTATGGTACTAACAATTTCCGAAAAATAAAATAAAAACTTTAGAGATTGAAAATGTCATTTGAGACTGAAAGGTAGATGGATGTGGTGGTTTCACGGTGACAAATATAATTTATAAATCACCAGTGATTTGTGCAATTCTGTTACAAAATACTTATTGGGGGTGCAGAGTAGTTCAGTGGTAGAATTCTTGTCTGCCATGTGGGAGAGCCCGGTTTGCTTCCAAGCCCATGCACTTCCCAAAACAAACAAGCAAACAAACAAACAAAAATTCACCAAATGGGCAGACCACGGTGGCTCAGCAGGTAAGAACGCTTGCCTGCTGTGCCCGAGGACCCGGGTTCGATTCCTGGTGCCTACCCATGTAAAAAAAAAAAAATTCACCAAATGGTGCTGCAGTAACGGGATATTCACATGGAAATGTGACCCCCACCATACAGCATACAAAAAAATGTTTGTATACCTATATAGAGCGATTTCTATATAATTTCTTAGGTAATTCATCTGTAAAATTAGAATGATTTGCTTCTAATTAGGTATAATTAACATAAGTTAAACTATTTTTTGTTATCAGAATAAAAATACTTTTACATAAAACTTAGATTCAAAACCTAAAAAATAATTTTAAAGTGCTTTTGTGAGGAACTATTATTATTGGGAATTCCCAACATATCAGTATGTCAAACTCCCTTGTTCATTGTGTAGTTTTAAAAATATTGATCCCAAATCCATTTCTGAACACAAGTTATTTCCAGGCTAAAGCATTTGGTGAATTTTTATTTTTTATTTTAGCTTGGCCAAATTTCTGTGGGGGTAGGGGCAAGGAGAAGGAATTTTCTATCTAAAAAAAAATCGGAAGAACTGGATAAATAGAACAATCATTTCTCAATTTGTTCATTATCTTACATTGACCTTATATTTTGAGTGTTCTATCACTTCAAATTGAATAGATCAGAAAAATGTACTAGTTTGATAAATTTACATAATTCATCTCTTGGAAGGATAAAGTAAAGGTACTGAAAGCAATTCAGTATGTATTTATAAATATATATGGAATTAATATGACCCAAAAAATGTTGTTAATCCTCTAGATACAGGGTGCCGGGTGGTTCAGTGGTAGAATGCTCACTTTTCATGTGGGAGACCCGGGTTCGATTCCCACACCATGCACCGCCCTCCTCCCCACAAAAAAAGAGACAAATAATCCTCCAGATACACTCAATCTGAAAAATAAATGGCTAAGAATTAGATTTCTGAATGGCTTTTAGTAGCTGTCATTTAAAAGGTAAATATTAAATGGGGTTTGGATTAACTTAAATATACTGAACAGATTCATAATGGCCACTCTAATGAATTAAGGCCATTATTATGATTATTATCCTTATTTTATATAATGTGTAAGACTGTCTAATGATATAGATGAAGTGTCCACTTACAAGAAATCACTTCCTACTACATTTCCAAATTCTTTGAAAATTATAATCAAGTCAGCTAGTATCACTGGAGATTGCTATCTTCTGCAATTCTGTGAATTGACAGTTAACTCCCAGATTTATTAAGAATTTCCTCCTTAATAGCTATATCATATATTAATTTATGCACTTTTCCCACACTCTTTCCCTTTAAGAAGTTGTTACCTAATTCCATACTCTAGCCTTCTGATTAATACAATGTAGTTCACTTACCAAACAGCCTGGGGAGAGATGGATTAACATGTCAGCTAAAATTGACAATTGGATGACTAGCACCAGTTTGATATAATTCCATGGGATTTCAGTTCTATGTGAAAACTTCTTGTCAGAAACAAAAATGTTTCAATTGCCTTGTATTTTAAGATGCCTGCGTACTGATAAAATGCTTATGTTAAAGGCTAACCACAAACAGTACTATATCCCAATATGTTACTTGGACCTTTTTTTTAACTTAATGTTACATAGTGAATATATTACACTCCTACACTTACTCACTGTCAGGTACGGAAGAAGACAAGAGAAGAGAAATGCTTTATAAATACACAGGGCAATATAAAATACCTGTCAACTAGGATAACGAACTTCAATGGACTACATGTCTTTAGGCAGACATAGAGGATTCTGGCTGCCTTTTACTCACAATTAATGTGATGAGGAACAAATTCAAAATAAAAATGAAAGCACGTTAGTCATTCTCTGGACAAACAAATAGAAACTCACATCTAATATTTTCTATGTAAGTTATCTGAAGGTTGATGCTTCCATTTCTACAGTTTGCTTCTCTGAAAAATGAGATTGAGAAAGCGTACTACAAAAGAATGTAAGAGTAAATTAATTGGTGATTGTACAAAAGAAGATAACCACCTATATATTTAATTGAAAATGATAAATATTTTTAAAAGGAGATTTAAAAAAAAAGTGGATGTATACAGCATTTGTTTACTAACAGGTGATAACCAGGGACCAGCAAGGTAAATTCTAGAAAGCAAATTATGGATTACACTCATGCTTGCACAAGAGGCTGAATTCAGAAGAAATGGTGATCTGTAGTACTCTCATTTCAAGAAAGGCCATGGCAATGCATTCAGGCTCTGTGGTAAGGAACTGTATATATAGATTTCAGAAATAATTTCCAGCCAGATATTTCAAAGAGTACATTTAAAGAAAGCTGTTAGGGGCAATGACAGTCAAAATTCTTTCAACAAAGAAATATAATTATTTACAGAAGTATGGCTGAGCAACTAGCACAATTGAAAATGAAGTATTTGAACAGCCCTCGTTGCTGCCTCCATTATATATTCATTCTGTCATCAGATGGTCAACATATTCACAGAGAACTTGGATGAACAGTTGATTGTGATGACACTGTAGCTTACCCCTTTTAGCTGCATTCTAATTTGCCTTCTAAGATGAAGATGAAGAACATAACTATAAAGAATAAGCTTGAGTTAAGATATAAGAAGAAATTATTCCTCAAGTTGAAGCCTAAGAGGTTTCCTTTTACCAAATTAGTAATATTTCCCCCAAATGTTAATCACATTATACTTTTCTTTCATGCACTTTTTTTTTCAGAAAGAAATCTTGCTTCCAAGAGATTTAAAAATGGACCTTGGATTTCAGTGCCTCATAGCAGGCAGCTTTTCCAACACTTCTTCTCGTCCTTATTTTTATAATAGCTGTCCACAAAGGAGAAGTTGTTCATGCTCCTATTCAAACGATTTTTAAATTTTTATTTGATAATAAAAATTCTGAGCTCTGGCTGACTTTCTCTTTCAAATAACATATGCACTTTCAGCAGAATCAATCTGGTTAATACCTTTAAATAAAATTAAAAATACGTCATTTTTATCATTGCCTTGTTAATAAAGAGAAACTATTTACACACACACACACACACACACACATTCTTTCAACACACACTGGGAAACTTAATCCGGTAACAGGAAAACAAAGATGAATTTCCCTTTCTGTAGAGTAACTCACAATCCTGCTGGAGAGAAATGTACAAATGGTAACAATGTATTATGGACATAGGTGTACACATGGACACAATATTATTGCCTACAACAGAATGGTAGGAATGGGTTAAATAATAACAGCAGGGCTTGTTGAGACTGAAGAGGTGTAGAGCAGCACTTTTCTACAAGGATTTCCCTTATGGTGCGTTCCCACTCTGGGAGTTCTTCTTTCCTCCAAAAAAGCAGTATTTCCTCTGCCTGTAGAGCAGAAGATAGCAGCATGAGAACGAATTAAAAGTAGCTGCTTACCCAATGATTCAACTGTCTAGAGACACAAATGCAGCTCAAAGGCAGAGCAGAATGCCTCATAGTGCTGCAAATGGTAACAGCTTTGATGATCTGATGTAAAGAAAATGTCATTTTAGTATACTAAAGGAAAGGAATTCTGTTATATAGTGAATTGCGTCTTTGCATTTAGCTCTTCAGCAATAGCTGTGCAGGAACTGAAAATAATTGTTAATTAGTAATTTAGTAATAAGAACCCAAATACAAAAAACATACTATTCCAGTTTAGATGAGTGTGGGACCAGTACCCATGACATATACTAAACAGATAGTATATCATCTTATTATAAGATGATAGAGCGAGAGAGAGAGAGAGAGAGAGATAGAAATAAATAAAGAAAGACTACTAATTGTTAAGGAAAATAAACACCCTAGGCTAGGTCAGGTTAAAGGAAGTTTCCTCAGTCACACAGGTTAAAGGTTTAAAAAATTAAGTGAATGTGAACTGGAAAATATTATGATAACTCTGGTACACAGTATCTAGGGTTTAATAAATACATGTAGTCATTTTTAAGAAAGCAAGTCATATATGCAGTTCATGTTTCATAGAATATTTTTTTTGGAAGAACTTGTTCAATTTCCTTTATTTGAGTAGACAGAAGACTGTTTTCAAAAGTTGTATCCAAGGACATGCACTTTAGAATGGATGTCAATTGGAAATAGTGTGACAGCAGAATAAAAAACAATGAAGAAATAAGTTATTGCACACCAATGCAGACATTAAAGTTATAAGGTAGGGCAGGCCACGGTGGCTCAGCAGGCAGAGTTCTTGCCTACCATGCCGGAGACCCAGGTTCTATTCCCAGTGCCTGCCCATACAAATAAATAAATAATTTATAATGCAGACTTGAGTGCTGTGATAGGCAAAAAGGATCACAGTATATTTCAAATTGAACAAAATCAAACTGCATATCAAAAAGAAGAAAAATTTTTTTAAATCTTTCAGAATTTATAATATCTGGGAGGGTGTATACAAAAGAACTGAAAGAATGTACATCAAGCCCTTAAAGATGTCTACCTCTACATTAGGGAATTGAAGCAATTGGATAATTTTTTACTTCCTCTACATATCTCCATCATGTAAATCATTATGGTTTAAATTCTTCCTACAAAATGGTAATTCTGTAATTTAAAAAGCCATTTACAAAATAAATCAAATCAATGAATAGAGTACAGAATGACTAGAATAGACATGAAGACTCTCCTAAAGAAGGTTACATAACCATGGTATCTATCCTTATCTGTCTGTGCCGTATCTCACACCCAATAACGTTAAGCCAAGGAAGAGTATGAGAGTACAAACGAGATAGGAGGGACGTGAATTGGGATAGGGCACAGGAGGGTCAGGAAATCTGTAAAGACTGCTCAGGGGATACAATTTTTAATATGGGAGTTAAGAGTATGAGTTATGCTTTCCATGTAGAAAAGGTTGGAAAACATATTCCAGGCTGATTAAATAGTATTAAAAAGAGCATAAATGTGTGAAACCTGATGATATGCTCAAAGAGTGGTGAACAATATAGATGCATAATGAGGTGAAAAGGAAGCTTAGTGAAAAATGAGACAGGAAAAGTATCTTAGGATCACATTGTAAATGTGTGAAGGGTCGCAGGTGCCATGTTATAAACTTTGAAAGTTTTTAAGGAATGCAGGCACAGTCAGACTTGTATTTTTTGAAGGTTACGTTGTTGGCAAGCTGGATGAAGAACTACAGCAAAGGAATGTTCCTAGTTTTTAAAACATTTTTATTTCAAGATGAGGAGGCCTTTTTGGAGATGTTCAGTAAATGATGGAGGCAATATGTCCCAGGCTTGGATTAAAATGTTTTAAACATATGTTTTATCATTAATATCATGAGGCATATGGTCAAAACCTTTATACAGCACATTCTTGAGACATCACCAAAATTATCTATTAAGCACCCAATTGCATATGAAATTATAGAAGAGTCTAAATCCTCTGAAAATGTCAAATATATATTTTCCATTGCATGCTGCATAATGCATATGAAGGATTGTCATTTCTCCTCAATCCCCACCAATACCATCTTGAGTCTCAAGAATACCACATATTTTCAACTGAATTGTACATACAGTGAAAGAGTTTATTTGTAAGAATTTGCTATACAATTCAATTCAATAAGGATACATATATTGTGGGCAGGCGTAAAGAGATGACTAGAAAATAGAGAATTCATTTCTTAGTTCAGGTAATAATGGAAATGAAGATGAACAAAAATGCTATAGAAGTGAAATTGTTGGTTCTTAAAGCAATATTTAAGCATGGGTGTAAGAGAGAAGTGCATGCCATAAAAGTACTGAAGCAATCTTTGTTTAGGAAAAGATTACCATGAGGTTATTAGTAAAGGAAGGAGGAGAGTTTTTAATTCCTTCACTGATAAATGTATTTTAAAATGCTAACAATTTTGAAGAGCAGAAAATGTAGAATACCCTTTCAATCACTATCCAGATTTGTAGCTCAATGTGACCTTGTAGAATTATTAAACTTCAGCATTAAACAGTATAATTCAGGCATATAAAAATGCTTTTGAACTCCCTATGGTTTAGCTTAAATTTAATAAATTTCATGCATTTAAAACACAATAGAGTTTCAACTATGTTTCATTTGGCTCACATATTTTCTATTTATCAACATGCTTTACAGATTAATTTTTTAAATTATGTTTTGTTACGATCATTGCAGAATGCGAACTAGACCAGTAGCAGACATGGAGCACAAAAGATAGGGAGGTAGAGACAGAAACATACTCTTTTATTGTACCAATTCCTTATTGACACATCTCTTCCTCCTACTTTATTGAACATTCCTCACTTGTTTGACCTAGTATTTATGATTAATGTAAACTGTCATACATATGTTTAAGAAATACACTGTTATGGGCCTAAAATATACCTGTGCCTACAAGGTTCCTGCAGGTTAATGTCTTCTGTTAGGGAAAATGGCCTCATTTGCATTGACTTTCAATGAGCTCCTGCAGGCAAACACCTGAAGCTAATCATCTGCAGATACCTGCCTTCAGGCATAGGTGTGCTACCAGAGAGGCCCTGGAATCTAAAGTATTTAGTTTTACATGCTGTATGTAACTTAAAGTATCAACCATTGAGCCAACATTTTGCAACTTCTTGTCCTTGTAGAAACTGATCTGCATTTGGAATGGATGAAAAGCAGAAGGACATGGTAGAAGTAAAAGCAATGATGGAAAAAGTGCTTGTCTTCTAAAGAGAGAGAAGTGATATATAACAGATTATGAAGGAGGTATAAAATGGAAACATTGAGATAACAATTTGAACTGTGTTAATATCAAACATGAGGAATTGAGAGAAGAGCAATAAAATGATTTACAGAGGAATGCATGATCTTTGTCCTTCAATAATATTAGTCAATTGATTTCATTTCTTTCCAATAAATATATTTTTAAAATTCTCTTAACCAAGTCACCAAAAAAAATTCAAGTTATTTATTTATTCCACAAACACTTATTGAGTTTTCAGTCCATTGTAAACTCAAGGACAAGCATTCTTAATGCAAAACTAAATAAGAAAGAAGCCTACTAGAGAAATATGATGAATAAAAAAATAACTACAGTACAATGAGACAGACTACTATACCAACTACTATAGTAGACCTTTTGGTTCTTAGTAGCTCAATGGAGGAAGTGATTCTTTGCTCACTATCTCCTTCTCTTGTCAACCTCTAAATGATGTGACAACCCAAGAATATAGTCCTTGAACCTCCTCTCTTCTTTATCTATACTCTCTCCATAGGTATCTCAATCAATCCCTTGGCTTTAAGTATCATCTATACACTGATGATTCCCATATTTATATATTGTATCCCTCTTTTCAAATGTATATATCCAATAGTCTACTTGATATGTCCACTTGCATATCTAACAGGCATCTCGAGGTTATCATGGCTAAAACATAACTCTTGATATATAACCCCCCTCATCCTACTCTTTCCCTCGTTGGCCCTATTCACCCAGTTTCTCCAGTCAAAAAATATATATATACAGGTTTTCCTTTGCTCCTATCTTTCCCTCATATGCTATCTCCAACACTTTGACAAGTACTGTAGCTTCTAACTTCCAATTTTATCCTGAATTAGATTAGTTCTCATAATGTCCACAGTTAACACTTGAATTTAAGCCAACATTGTATTTCAACTGACATACTTCATACTTCAGTGACCTTTCACTTGAAGGTCATAGTTCCATTACTCTGCTTATGGTCTGTCCATAAGCCTTGCCTCCACAAGTTGAAACTCCATTTAATGGCCTATAAAGGCCAACTTCATCTGGCTTCTGCCTAACTCTGAACTCATGTCTCACTTCTGCCCTCCCGGCCAATTCGACTTTTGCCACTCATGACTTTTCTGTCCTAATTGAGTGGTTTTACTTCTGCTGCTGCCTTTGCCTGGATACTCTTCCCATAGATGTCACAAGCCACATTCTATTGTTCTTTCCATAAATTTACTGATAAGTCCTCTCCTCAGAGACCCCTCCACCTCTCTGACCATTAATCAGAACAACTATCATATTCTCTGCCTTGCTTTAATTTCCTTCATGTAACTTTAAATTACTTTTAACATTATATGTTTAATTTTTAATTTCATTGTTTGTCACTTCTAAAGACAATAAGCTTCATGAGGGAGAAATACTTGTCCCCTTTATCACTATTTCCCTCAGTCTAGAAATTTGCTTGGCATATAATCAACACCCGGTAAGTATTTCTCAGAATGCATGAATGCAAAAGGGGTTGGTTCTTGGGTTTTATCATGAAGGATAAATTAAAATATAGCAAACAGCATTCCAGAAATGGACTGTGAACAAAAGCAGGGAGGCACAAACAGCTCAAGGCATTCACAAATGGTTAATATTTCTCTTTGGTAGGCCAGTCCTGGAATCATTATAAATATTTCGGCAATTGTGTGAATTCCATTCACACATAAAGTCTGAACCAAATAAAAAGAGGCAAATGGGTAAGATTCAAGCTTGATTATGGCCCTTTATAATGATCCACTTCAACATTTCTGTAATCTCTAAAATAAATGTTATTAAAGTACAAGGAAAATGATTGCATCGAACCATTAATGAGATACATTCTCTTTCAAGTGTTCATATGTTGTCTCTAAATGTCATTGGCAATATCATGCTGTATACGTCAAAGTGGGATGAAAACCCCAGTTGAAACACATAATCCCTGTGCCAACAAATACAAGTTTAGCCACAGCTACTTATATTTAATACCTACCAAATTCTACGGTTTAGTTGCTTGGTAGCTGTGGTTGTATATGTGTCCTACTTCAAAAAGAGCCACCTGATGCTCTTGTTTCATGCCAGATGAATCTGTCTTCTCCTTGTCAAATTTGAGGCTGCTTAGCATGCTGTGTTGCAACATGTTAATGTTTCTTCTGTCCACCCAATTTGAGTTTACTTCACAAAAATTTTTCCCTCCTCAATTATTTGAAATCATGCTCATTCAATTATCAGGGCATAGTGAGTGGGATACAGAGCTCAGAGTGGGCAGTTGATCACAACTTGCGAAGCATTTCATCGTGCCTCCTCAGTTTCATACATAGCTTGTAAGTGAATTTGAAATAGCATTTTAAGAAACAGGACAAGGTCCATTATAAGAATTATAGGTTGAAAATTATCTGGATACATGTTTTTCTACTGTTGTTATTTAAAACACCCTTAAAAGACAGATCTGGCTGCACAGAGTCCTATGCACATGCCTCACATTTTAACAAAATTAAAAATAAATGTGCCATCATGGATTCTAAGAAAGAAATGACACATATAAATGCCTGATATTTAGAAAAAAAGTAACATTGAGAAGTGCAAACTTAGCGGCAGCAGGTAACTTACCATTCCCACTTGCTGCTGTAATTCTAGTGTCTCGCTTGGCCTGAAAGACGTTTTTAATAAACATTTTAATTAATTAGTTAACCCCAGCTCTCCCTATTAGGCAGCCAATTCACTGAGGATAGATTCTTTGTCTAAAATAAATTTTACACAATCACAGTTCTGTCCAGTATAACTCTCAGCAATTATGAAAATGCTCTATAAATTCTGGCCTGTCCAATACCATAGCCACAAGAAACAAATGATAGTAAGAATGTGAAACGGGGCTAGTGCAACTGAGGAAATGAACTTTTACTTTTTAAAAATGTTATTTAATATATGCATATTTTAATTTACATTTATAAAACTGTATCTATGAATGGTTACTATATTGGAGAACATAGATATGCAATATTTACATTAATATGACCTTTTGTCTTTTACTGTCCAATACAGGTATTATAAATTGTCAGTAAAATTCTTTTCATTTATTTAAAACATGTACACATAAACAGGATTGAACCTCCTTGGAATTAGCTATACCTGTCTATGGGAAAGTTACCTGGAAAAATTGTTTAATTTTCCCAAAGGTTTTGCTTGAATTACCTGTCCACACTAATATTCCCTGTATACATAAAATACTATGGAAATCTTACATATTTTTTGAGTTAGTACAAAAATGAACTCATTAATAAAAAAAACATTAAACTGTCAAATTTCTTAAGTTACCAAAGCATTTGAGCAAAACAATATATGTCTAATATCTTTTTCTTTGTATATGTGAAGAGGATAGCACAGAGAATTATCTATAATTTTCCTTCATGATCAAAAGAGAAAATTCCCACAGACACATGAATGGTGATGTGCTCCTATTTCTTTCCACTAATTACTTCATTTTAAGAAGAGAGGGTGGGAAGGAATGCTTTTTATCCATACTCCAATTTTCATTAAACTGTGTGTGAAGACAGTACATTCATTAATTTGCTAGAGATATTCTCACAGTGTCTCTTGCAGCTGTATAAACTGCTCCCTGCCCCCCTACCCACTGACAAGTTCATTTTAAAGAAAAGTTATGGCCTCTTCTCCCTGAGTCTCTCTGCTCTTTTCTGTAAAATCCCAATTTACTTCCCATTTTATCCTGGGTCACAAAGAATTTTTGTTGGAAAACTACATAAAACCCAAATTGTCCATCAGCCACTCAATGACTGCCACTTTGTGCAAAGTACTACTCAGACTTTCTAGAATAACATTGAAGGACTTTATGTATTTCTTGCCTATGGCAAGGATTTCTTCGATGACTTGCACCTTAATGGATGAAGAACAAAGTACATATAAAGGACATGTGGAGTGAGAGAGCAGAACCCTTTTTGGACTTATGCTTATCCAGACATTTACTAGTCACCAGACTTACTATCTACCTGAAGCACGTGACTAATTTATTGCCACCTTTTTATTATTTAGGACTTTGGATTTTCCTTTATTTCATAGGGATGAAATGTCTGCACTGAACTCCAAATGCAGTTTTTACTTTTACTATTTTTCTCATGCAAAACTTTCTTTTTAAGTTCTATATATACATATATACATTGTTATGTGGCAAAAAATTACTTATTTGGAACAATTGAACAAATAATACTGTGTATTTCGTGCTGATTCTTTTACCTTTGCCAAACACATGATTTCTACTACTAACTCAATATTGTGAGTCCCCAAACTCCAGTTTTGGTACTTGTACCAATTTCTAGTGGAGCATTTTGCTAGTCTATGAAATCCTTAAGGACAGGATCATCTTTTAAGGCCCTAGTCAAGTGCTCATAGTTACAGATCAAGGTATAGTTATTGAAAGAGTGATTGAATTTCCAGCTGCCTTCTGATAAGTCCCAACTAAAATCATCATCTTCGGTGTAATAAAGATTTTTTGACTTGGCCCAAAAGAGAGATCTGGCTTTTTTCCTGGATTCCTGGGAGTTAACTCTAAATCTTTGAATCTTTGGTATTTTTGAAGTGATAGGACTATCTTCACTATTCATGGTGGGTCCATCAGACCCCACCTGATAGTTTAGGCTAATGAGGTTACTCATGGAAGGCAACTGATAGTGAATATTAACCAAATGACTTAGAGTGGAGGCAGCCACCAAATAGTCTTGGTTAAGGGCTGGCCATGTCGGAAAAACCAGCCATGTGATTAGAGAGTTGGAACTTTGAGCCATGTGATATCAGCCTGACCTCTGTGAAGGGGAGGAGCTTGAGTACAATTGAGTACAAGCAATTATTCTTCCATAATAAAACTCCAATAAAAATTATGGACAACCAAGCTCAGATTAACTTCTTGGGTTGGCAATACTCTGCAAATTGCCATACATTGATAACAGGAGAGGACACAAATCTTTGCATTTGGAACTTTCACAGACTCAGATTGTGCCTATGCATCTATTTCTTTGGCCAGCTCCAGTTCACCTTCTTTTGTTCTAATAAAAGTGTAATGATAAGTATAGGACTTTTCTGAATTTTCTGAGTCAGTCTAGCACATTATCTAACCTAAGGGAATCCATAGGGACCCCTAAATTAGTAGCCAACTGTTGTAAAATGAAGGGGGCCCTGGAAACTACCAAAAATATGGCTTGTGTCAGAAATTATGGGCAGACTTGACAGTCTGGAGGACCATGCCCTTAACCTTAAGTTTTGCTAACTTCAAGTACTTTCTGGTGCCAAACTGCTTCTTTATTTTTAAATTTCTCTTGGTGCGATATCCTCTTTCAGTCACCTATGTTAGCAATCTTGAGTTCATCTTTGATCTTATCACTGTATTCACCCTCTTTTCCAGATGGTTGTCAAATTCTGAAACTCTTTGAAGAATTGCATCATCTCTCCCATCCACCTTTTCATTGCATTCCCATTGTAGATATCCCAGTTTAGAACTTCATTATCTTTGACCTGGAATATTGCAACAACCTCCTCACCAGAATCATAACCAAGTGTCTTCTTTACCCATATCCATACGATAATCAGATACTAAAGTGCACATTGATTATTTCACTCTTCTACTCAAATGTGTTTAATAACTCCTCATTCTTATAAAATATAGTGATAATAGGTAATAAATCATTGATTATTTTAGGCAAGACATTGTTCTAACCTTCTATTTGCATTTTTGCATTTAGCTTCCATAATCATACTAAGCATGATATCTTAATCTTCATTTTGCAGGAACATTAAATAGTTTACACAATATCAACAGTTAAAAAATAATAGAGCCAGAGTTTAAATTAGGCTTTCCTAATCCGAAGGTAACAAATTTATCACTATTTTATGCAGTCTTGCTTGACCTGGCATGCAAAGGATATTGAGATTCAATAGAAGGCTATTGCAATATTCCAGATGGGATGGGTTGGAGTGGGTAGTTGTGGTAGTTTGAAGCTCATGTACTACAGAAAAACATGAAATTAAATCTTATCCACTTCTGTGCGTATAAATCCATTGTAAGTAGGATCTTTTGATGAGGTTATTTTAGTTAAGGTATGCCCCACCTCTATCAGGATGGGCCTTAATCTTAATACTTGAGTACTTTATAAGAGAATGAAATTTAGACACTGAGAGAGAAAGCCACAGAAGCAAGAAGCTGAAATCAACAAAACCTGGAAAAGAAGGGAGAAACAAAAAGACGCTATCAGGTATCTTGCTATCCAAGAGAAGATCACTGGCAGCTGATCTTCAAGAAGAAAGCATCACCTTGATGATGCTTTGATTTTGCATTTTTCTGACCTTAAAACTGTGAATGTATAAATTTCCATTGTTCAAGCCAACCCATTTGTTTTGGTTTGCTAAAGCTGCAGAATTGCAATATACTAAACACAGACTGGTTTTTAACAATGGGGATTTATTAGCTTATAAGATACAATTCTAAGGCTGTGAAAATGTCCAAATAAAGGCAACAATGGGAGGATACCTTCTTTGAAGAAAGGCTGCTGGCATCTGGGACACTCTGTCACATGGGAAGGCACATGGCCTGTATCTACTGGTCCTTCTCTCTCAGGTTTCATTGCTTTCAGCTTCAAGCTTCAATGACTCCCTCTCTGAGCAACTCAGGGAGCTTTTTCTCTATGTGCTTCTCTGCTTTTTCTGTCCTTTAACCTCTCATAAAGGGCTCCAATAAAAGAATTAAGATCCACCTTGAATGGAGTGGGTTACATCTTAATTGGAATAACCTAATGAAAAGGTCCTAACCACAACTGGTCTGGACCCAGAGGAATGAATTAATAGACATTGCCTTTTCTGGGGTACATAACAGCTTCAAACCAGCACTTCATTTCATGGTATTTGCTTTGAGTAGCCTAGGAAATTAAAACAATAGTTGGCAGAGGTAGAAAATATCAATGAACAGAATCCAAACATACATCAACAGCAAAATTCAGTTGCATCTGAAGATACATCCAAGTCATGTATTGAGTTATGGTCAATTTTAATGAAAATCTTGGCATTGCTTGAAACTACAAATTGATATGAATTTAATTTCTATCACATTCAGCAGGCAATGTATTACATTTTTAAGGAAATACATTTTATAGTATATATAGTTTTTAAGACAATTAAATTTAATAACAGTTAGATTTTCTGACTCCTTTAAGACTCATCTCAAATATAACTTTTAGACATCCATCATTACCTTACCTATTTTGGTCTTATATAGTTAGTAACTTAATTTATAGCTTTATTTTCCTAATCAGACATGCAGAATCATATTCCTGAACTTCTCATTGAAACTTGCCAAGTGTCTTGCTTTTCATGAGTGCTCAGTGACTATTGATGTGAATCACAGAATATAGTAAAAATCGTTAGTTTTATAATTTGCAAACATTTATAATTTTAAAAATAATAAATTTGCTTATGAGGATCTTGGGATAAATGTTGTAATAATTTTTCAATCAGAAGTATTAATGTGATCGTAAATAAGTTAATGCCTATAAGGAGTTAGCTAAGGTTGGAAAGCATTTTTTTTTAATTGCTTAATTCTAGAAACTTCTCACTATTAATGTGCCTAGAAAATCCAAAAATTTAAAAGAAAGCTTCTATGCAATTGCAGCTCAAGTGATCACAATTGTTACTATTATGGTAGAATATCATTGAGATGAAGAAGCTATAGACACATTTTTTTTTCTTTTTTTGCATGGGCAGGCACCAGGAATTGAACCCAGGTCTCTGGCATGGCAGGCGAGAACTCTACCTGCTGAGCCACCGTGGCCCACCCCATAGACACAATTTAAAGGCCCTAAAATCTACCCAATTTTTTGTTTATAAAAAATTATGAAGTCACGTAGAAATAGAAATAAGGTCAGAGACCTTTCTCTTATTCTTTTGTCCAAACATTATTTAATATTTTCAGTATTTTTCTGGAATTAAGACTTCAAGCTTTATAGTAATATAGAGCAAAAATATTGCTTAATCGGAAATGTAAAATTTTGATAAAAGTCAAAATAAAGGGTTGATTTCTTTTAGCAGCACAGAGAAGCAATATTTAGTTCAGGGTCCATGCACTCTTTTTGAGGAAAAGAATTATTCTCCCATGAATTTCTTCAATGATAAAGTTCAGAACTGATATATTTTCAACTGTACAAGAAAATAATAGTGGCATTTCTTTTAAACTGATAATAGCTCTACCACTTAATAACAACTAAATGACATCCATTTGTAGGTGCGTTATTAGAAAACCCATAAATAATGTGAAGGGCTGAACTCATTTATATTCAGAATATCAAGAAATTCTGTGTTGATACAATTATTGAGAAATTTTTAAGCTGAAAGTTTTTCCAAAGCCAGAAAAACGTTTCCCTATCTCCCATTAATGCCAACTTTTGGCAGTTTTTGGAGGAAGTATCAATTTTATTAAACATTCTGTCATGGTCAGGTTCATGTGTCAACTTGGCCAAGTGTTTGGTACCTGTTTGTCTGGTTGGGCAAGTGCTGGCCTGTCTGTTGCAATGAGGACGTTTCATAGAATTAAATCATGATCACATCAGCTGCATCCACAGCTGATTCCATTTGTAATCAGCCAAGGGGAGCGTCTTCTGCAATGAGTGATGCTCAATCTAATCACTGGAAGCCTTTTAAGGAGAATTCAGAAGAGACAGGCTCTCTTCCTGCTTCGGACAGCGAGCCTCTCCTGTGGAGTTCATTCAGACCCTCCGTCAGAATCGTCAGCTTCACAGCCTGCCCTACAGATTTTGGACTCTGCCTTCCCATGGTCATGTGAGATACTTTTATAAATTTTATATTTGCAAGTGTTTCCTGTTGATTCTGTTTCTCTGGAGAACCCTAACTAATACACATTTTAATGCTGTTAAGAAGTTTTAGAAGAGGACAAGATTAACATAATTTTAAGACAAGAAGAAAATTAACTTAGACTTGAAGAGCTGTAAGGAACCACACAGACCACCTAGTCCACTACTCCTTAGAACAAAAAGAATGTCTGTCTTCCTATTAGAGTCTGAATTATATGGATCTTGCACGCTTAGAAGTTTTCATCATGACTGGGTTTTCCTAAGTAAATATTTTCTAATTTAATGAATAAAATCATGATATTTCTTAGAAAAAAGAAATTCACAGTCCAATAAGTTTAGAAAAATACATTCACTCCCAATTGGAGTTCGGCAGTGCTCATTAAGATATTACAATCTCAAAGAAGTACTACAGCAGGTAATAATGATGGTAAAGGAAACTTTTGTTCCAGACAATCCATTCTCTTCACTGGCAATGATAAATAAAAAGATGTCAGTATTGCTTTCAGGACTTGATGAATCTGTTTCCCATATCTTCTCCACCAAATCATTTTACTTGTCCTTCCCTGTCATACAAATTTAACACTCCTCTCCTGGTTCTTAAATTAAAGCTTCAGATTTATACTACTATAACCCTTCATGTGGTAGATTGAATTATGAGCACAGATTTAAACATGATCTTAATTCATTCCTGAGGATTAAGCCAGAAGACAGAAGTCAATGGGAACCCAAAAGAGAAAGGAGAGGATATCACCATGACAAGGAAGGCAGAGACACAAGCTAAGGAACCCCAAAGATTGCCAGCAGCCAGCACTGGAGCACTACAGATGTATGGGAGAAAACAAACTTGCTGAGATCTTGATTTTGAGCTTCTCCTCACATCAAAACTGTGATCCTAAATTTCCCATTGTTTATGACACCCCATTGTGTGGGTATTTGTCATAGTTGCTCAGGCAAATGAAGATACTTCCCTAATCTAAAATTAGGGAAATTAAATTATTTGAGAACTAGCAAATGAATCTGCATTTTCCTTCATCCTTGAATAATTATTCAATTTTATGTAATATTCATAAGAACATTATGGTTAGATATATTATCTACATGAGGAAATAACCTGGGAATTTCAGAATATACGGTTTGCTCAGAATATTATGTCTAACAGCAACAACAATATAAAACAAAATAGTTATAATTTACTGCACTTACAACATGATAAATCTTTTTCTAAGAATGTTATATGTATTATCACATTTAATGCATACATAAGCCCTGAAAGAGAGTATATTAATTTCCTATTGCTATGTAACAAATTAACACAAATTTAATGGCTGAAAAATAAACATTTGTTATTTCACAGTTAAATAGATCAAAAGTCCAGGCTAAGTTAACTTGTTTCTCTGCTGAGAGTCTCACAAGGCTGAAATCAAACTATCGGCCAAGTGACATTCTTATCTGGAGGGTCTGGGAAAATCTCACTTCTGAGCTCATTAAGATTGTAGCCAAATTCAGTTCCTTGTGGCTGTTGGACTGAGGTTCCCCTTTCCATGCTGGCTGTCAACTGGGGACAGCTCTCTGCTCCTAAAGCCCGCTCACATTCCTTGACGCTTTGCTCTGTTTCAGTACGCAAGCTGCCAGAATGTGATGTACCAGAACTGGAATGTCTTTTTGTTTTCTTCCTCATGCAAAACAATTTTTTAATTTGTACATTTAGTCACTATCATTGTACATTCTACACATTCCTAGATTATACCATCTCAGTCTTTATCTTCTATCTTTCCTTCTGGTTTCATATGTGGCCCCAGACCACCTCCCTCTATCATTCTCACATTCAACTTCATCCAGTGTACTTACCTTATTGTGTTACAATCAGGTAATATTGTGCTATCCATTTCTGAATTTTTAAAATCAGTCTTATTGTATAATCTGTATCCCTTTGGCATCAATTACCCAATATCTACCCATTTCTATCTCCTGATGACTGTTGTTCTTAACTGAAATTCTCCAATTCATTCATTAATGTTAGTTCATATTAGTGAGACCCTAAAGTATTTGTCCTTTTGTGGCTGGCTAATCTCACTCAGCATAATGTCCTCAAGGTCAATCTATGTGTTACATGCTTCATGACTTCATTCTGTCTTAGAGCTGCATAATATTCCATCATATGTATATACCACAGCTACTTTAGCCAATCATCTGCTGCATAATATTCCATCATATGTATATACCACAGCTACTTTAGCCAATCATCTGCTGATGGACATTTGGGCTGTTTCCATCTGTTGGCAGTTGTAAATAATGCTGCTATAAACATTTGTGTGCAAATGTCCATTTGAGTCCTTGCCTTCGTGTCCTCTGAATAGACACCTAGCAATGACATTGCCAGATCATATGGCAATTCTATACTAAGCTGCCTGAAGAACCACCAAACTGCCTTCCACAGCAGTTGTACCATTTTATGTTCCCACCAACAGTGGATAAATGCCTGTTTCTCTACATCCTCTCCAGCACTTGTCATTTTCTGTTTTATCGATAATGGCCATTCTGGAGGGTGTGAGATAATATCTCATTGTGGTTTTGATTTGCATTTCCCTAATAGCCAGGGAAGGTGAGCATCTTTTCATGTGACTTTTAGCCATTTATATTTCCTTTTTCTGAGAAGTGTCTGCTCATGTCTTTTGCCCATTTTGTAATTGGGTTGTTTGTCTTTTTGTTGTTGAGTTGAACAATCTCTTTATATATTCTGGATAATAGACCCTTATCTGATATATTGTTTCCAAACATTGTCTCTCATTGGCTAGGTTATCTTTTTACTTTCCTGACAAAGTTCTTTGATGCACAAAAGTGTTTAATTTTGAGAAGTTCCCATTTATCTATTTCTTTCTTCAATGCTTCTGCTTTGGGTGTAAGATCTAGGAAACCCCCTTCTATTACAAGCTTTATAAGATTTTTTTTTACATTTTCTTCTAAAAGTTTTATGGCCTTAGATCTAATGTTTAGGTCTTTGATCCATTTTGATGTAATTTTCATATAGAACATGAGATGCGGGTCGTCCTTCATTCTTTTGCATTTAGATTTCCCAGTTCTCCAAGCACCATTTATTGAAGAGACTGTTTTGTCCCAGGTGAGTTGGCTTGACTGCTTTGTCAAAAATCAATTGTCCATAGATGAGAGGGTCTATATCTGAACACTTCATTAGATTCCATTGGTCAGTATATCTATCTTTATGCCAGTACCATGCTGTTTTGACCACTGTAGCTTCGTAATACACCTTAAAGTCAGGTACTGTGAGGCCTTTGACTTCACTTTTCTTTCTCAGGATATTTTTAGCTATTTGGGGCAGCCTGCCTTTCCAGATAAATTTGGTTAATGGTTTTCCTATTTCCGCAAAGTAATTTCTTAGAATTTTAATTGGTTTTGCATTGAACCTATAAATCAATTTAGGTAGAATTGTCATCTTAACTATATTTAGTCTTCCACTCCATGAACACGGCATGCCCTTCCATTTATTTAGTTCTTCTGTGATTTCTTTTAGCAATTTCTTGTTGTTTTCTTTGTTCAGGTCTTTTGTATCCTTAGTTAAATTTATTCCTAAATATTTTTTTCATTTGGTTGCAAATGTAAATGAAATTTTTTTCTTGAATTCCCTCTCAGATTGCTCATTATTAGTGTATAGAAACACTACCAAGTTTTGAGTGTTGTCCTTGTAACCTGCCACTTTGCTGTATTCATTTATTAGCTCTAGCAGTTTTGCTGTGGATTTTTCAGGGTTTTTGGCATATAGTATCATATCATCTGCAAACAGTGAGAGTTTTACTTCTACCTTTCCAATTTTGATGCCTTGTATTTCTTTTTCTTGTTTATTGCTCTGGCTCGAACTTCCAACACAATGTTGAATAACAGTGGTGACAGTGGACATCCTTGTCTTGTTCCTGATCTTAGGGGGAAAGCTTTCAGTTTTTCCCCATTGAGGATGATGTTAGCTGTGGGTTTTTCATATATTCCCTTTATCATGTTGAGGAATGTTCTAGTTTGCTAGCTGCTGGAATGGCAATATACCAAAAAGAGAATGGCTTTTAAAAAGGGAAATTTAATAAGTTGCTAGTTTACAGTTCTAAAGCTGAGAAAATGAGATCCCTTCTATCCCTATCCTTTGAAGTGTTTTCAACAAGAAAGGATATTGAATTTTGTCAAATGCCTTCTCTGCATCAATTGAGATGATCATGTGGTTTTTCTGCTTTGATTTGCTGATATGGTGTATTACATTAATTGATTTTCTTGTATACCTGGGATGAATCTTACTTGGTCATGGTGTAATTCTTCTAATGTGCTGCTGGAGTCGATTTGCAAGAATTCTGTTGAGGATTTTTGCATCTATAGTCATTAGAGAGATTGTTCTGTAATTTTCTTTTCCTGTAGTGTCTTTGCCTGGCTTTGATATGAGGGTGATGCTGGCTTCATAGAATGAGTTTAGGTAGCCTTCCCTCCTCTTCAATTTTTTTGAAGAGTTTGAGCAGGATTTGTACTAATTCTTTCTTGAATATTTGGTAGAATTCACATGTGAAGCCATCTGGTCCTGGACTTTTCTTTTTTGGGAGCTTTAATGACTGATTCAATTTCCTTACTTGCAATTGCTTTGTTGAGGTCCTCTATTTCTCCTCTAGTCAATGCTGGTTGTTCATGCCTTTCTAGAAAGTTGTCCCTTTCATCTATGTTGTCTAGTTTATTAGCATAAAATTGTTCACAGTATCTTCACATTACCTCCTTTATTTCTGCAGGGTGGGTAGTTATGTCTCCTCTTCCATTTCTGATTTTATTTATTTGCATCCTCTCTCTTCTTTTTGTCAGCCTCACTAAGGGTCCATCAATCTTATTGATTTTCCCCTAGAACCAACTTCTGGTTTTGTAGATTTTCTTGATTGTTTCATGTTCTCAATTTCATTTATTTCTGCTCTAATTTTCATTATTACTTTCCTTTTGCTTGTTTTGGCATTATTTTGCTGTTTTTTCTCTAGCTCTTCCAAGTAAACAGTTACTTCCTTGATTTTTGCTCTTTCTTCTTCTTTGATATAGGCATTTAGGACAATAAATTTCCTTCTTAGCACTGCCTTAGCTGCATCCCATAAATCTTGATATGTTGTTTCATTTTCATTTGCCTTGAGATATTTACTTATTTTTCTTGTAATATCTTCCTTGACCCACTGGTTATTTAAGAGTGTTATTGAGCCTTCATATATTTGTAAATTTTCTGGCCCTCTGCCTGTTATAGATTTCCAACTTCATTCTTTTATGATCCAAGAAAGTGTTTTGTATGATTTCAATCTTTTTAAATTTATTGAGACTTGCCTTGTGACCCAGTGTATGGTCTATCCTTGAGAATGATCCATGAGCACTTGAGAAAAAGGTGCATCCTGCTGTTGTGGAGTATTTGCTCTATAAAATGTCTGTTAACTCTAGTTCATTTACTGTATTATTCAAAGTCTAGGCCAAGTTGTATTATTGTATTATTCAAAGTCTAGGCCAAGTTGTATTACTATATTTTCAAAGTCCCAGCCAAGTTGACTTGTTTCTCTGTCTTGCAAGGCTGAAATTAAAGTGTTGGCTAGGTGAAGTTCTTATCTGGAAGGTCTGGGAAAAAGTGCCCACTTCTGAGCTCATTAAGGTTGTAGCTAAATTCAGTTCCTTGTGGTTGTTGGACTGAGGTTCCCCTTTCCATGCTGGCTGTCAGCTGGGGATAGCTCTCAGCTCCTAAAGTCTGCCCACATTCCTTGACATCTTGATCTGTTTTAGTTTGCAAGCTGCCAGGATGTGATGTACCAGAACTGGAAATGGTTCTTAAAAAGGCGAATTTAATAAGTTGCAAGTTTATAGTTCTAAGCCTATGGAAATGTCCAAACTAAGGCATCCAGGTAAAAATACTTTAATTCAAGGAAGGTTGATGAGTCAGAAACAGCTTGTCATCTGGGAGTCACATGGCTGACATCTGCTGGTCCCCTGCTCCTGGGTTCCATTGCTTTCAGCCTTTTTATCCTGTGGGGGTTCCTCACTGTGCTAGTTTGAAAGGATTTATGTACCCTAGAAAAGTCATGCTTTAATCCTAATCCCATTTTGTAAAGGCAGCCATTTCTTCTAATCTCCATTCAGTTCTATAGGTTGAAAACTTGATTGGGTTATATCCATGGAGATGTGATTCAATCAGATAGGGGTATTAAACTTGGTTAGGTGGAGATATGTCTCCACCTATTCTATGTAGGACTTGATTAGTTTAGTGGAATCCTATAAAAGAGAATGATTGAAGATTCTGAGAGAGCAATGGAATGCCACAGAACCACAAAGCAGAGAGTCCACAAGCCAGCAACTTTTGGCACCAAAGAAGGAAAATGCCTCCTGGGGAGCTTCATGAATCAGGAAGCTGGGAGAGAAAGCTAGCAGATGACAACATGTTCACCACATGCCTTTCCAGATGAGAAAGAAACCTGACTATGTTCACTGTGTGCCTTCACACTTGAGAGAGAAACCCTGAACTTCATCGGCCATCTTGAACCAAGGTATCTTTCCCTGGATGCCTTATATTGGACATTTCTATAGACTTGTTTTAATTTGGACAATTTCATGGCCTTAGAACTGTAGCTTGTAACTTATTAATTTCCTTTTTTTAAAAACGCATTCCATGTCTGGTTGCATTCTGGAAGCTAGCAAACTAGAACACTCACTTTGCTTCTCTGGGGTTGGCTTTCATCTCCTGGCTTCCCTTGGCTCTCTCCAGGTTCTGGCTTGCTTTGCATCTCATGGTGATGTCTGCTGGATTCCAAGCATCTCCAAACATCTGTGTCTCTGTTCTCCAAATGTCAGCATCTGTAACAGCTCTGGACTCTGAAGTCTCTGTCAGCTCTGTTGTTTCTGAGGTTTCTCCAAAATGTTTCCCCTTTTAAAGACTCTAGTAAACTAATCAAGACCCACCTGGAATGGGTAGAGTCACATCTCCATCTAATCAAAAGGTCACACCCACAATTAAGCATATCACATCTCTTTGGAGATAATCTAATCAAAAGTTTAATCAAAAGTTTCCAACCTACAGTATTGAATCAGGATTAAAAGAAATGGCTGCTCCCTCAAGATTGGCTCTGCATTAAAACATGGCTTTTCTGAGGTACAAAATACTTTCAAACAGGCACAGGTTCCTTCCATCTTTGGAATCAGCAATGCTCCATCAAATCCCCCTCCCACTTGGAATATCTGACTTCCTTGTCTGCCACAGCTGGAGAAAACTCTTTGCATGTATAAGTCCTATGTGATTAGATTTGGTCCACTGAGAAGGGCCATATAACTTATAAACAGAGGAGTTATAGCTCATCATGTTCATAGGTTTCACCCACATCCAAAGGAGAAGAGGTTATGTAAGAGCTTTGGGCACTGTTTTTACAAATCTGCCTACCACAGATAGATTCTATTATTGTCACCATTTATGATATGAGGAAACTGAGGCAGAGGATAGAGTAATAACTTGAACACATATTTAAATAATGTCAACTTTCAGTTAAATTGTTATACTGCCCTTGCCACTAATTTCACTGTTTAAGCACTACATCTATACATATTGACTTCTATTCCCCTCCACTTATGAGCTGTTCTAGGTTATTTTAAAGATTTCTGGAGCCTCTCTTTCAGTGAACAACCCCAGTTATCTAGGGTAAATACCTTAATTTCCTCTTTAACACCTTTATGCTATTCTGAACATTTCTTCCAATTCTCTGGAACTAAAAAAATTCAAAGCTCTGCCCTTTCTTTTTCACTTCCATTATTATGCCTATCTATTACTTAATGTAGTTTATGAAGGATTGATTTTGTGTACAATGAGTGATTTCTTTTTAATATATATTCTGGTTGAGCTTTTGTATTTTAAAACAGTTTTATTCTTCTGCACATTTACCCAATGGTTGGTATAGGAAAAGGAAAAAAAAAAAAGTTAAATTTAGACTGAGCTACATTTTAGAGATCACTAAATGTCTCAGGTAGCACAATCTCAATACCAATTAATTGATTTTTCCAATAGCATTTCTGAGTTTATTGAAAGTGTCATTTATTCAAATAAATTTCAAATTCATTCAAAATGTATTATAATTTTCCTGATAAATACCAGGCCCAGGGCAAAATGTGGAGTTAAAACAATGAGCAAGGAATAATCCTGATTGAGAAACATCCATACCAAGTGATGTGATCATTGAATATATGCCATGTGCCTGTTTTGTGCTTGTTCTTCACATTTTTCAAGAATTTTCCTGAATTAAAATACTTTGAAACTTATATAACTGGCTATGAAATACTGATTAAAACATTTAACCTCTCTATGCCTTGGTTTTCTGTCCTATAATATAAAGTGTGTATGGCAGAGGTGATCCCTCTGTCACAACTTTCCAAGTTGTGATTATAAATTTTATGATAAATTTCAGGCAAAGCATTGAGAAAAGAGAGAAAGCAATATTATATTCATTAAAACACAGCCTATATTTCCATTAAAATATTAGAAATTGAAAATGAATGTGAAAATGACATTTCTTCAAACATAGGAAAAATAAGGAATATCTATTCAAGTTCCAAACTGCTTTCAAATCTGGGATAAATGGTTGCCGTGTAAAGCAGGGCTTAGAAGCTGGTGGCCCACTAGCATGCACTGTTTAGCCAGTAAAAAATACTGAATTGGATTTCCTTCAAGTAGTAACAGCAGACAAAAGTGGTAGATTTTTTTGCCTGTGCACTCAAATGGCCAATTCCTGAGACACTGGGGTTTCAAATGGAGAAAAGGTTTATTACTAGGCATGCAGCAGGAGAGACGATGGCCTATTAGCCCAAAAATCTGTCTCCCTGTCTTTAGGGGGTTCAAGGATTTTATGGATTCTAGCAAGGGGAGATGAAGTCATTATAATTTCAAATAATCAAGTCTAAACAGGAAGAGTGGCAGTGATCATTTCAAACATGTAAGCCAAAAGGAAGGGAGCCAGGGTTATCATTTCAATAACAGAGTCTAGCAGATAAAATCTACAAATATAAAGGACTGGAATGAGTTAATGGCTGATTCAAATTCTTTGAATTCTTCCTCAAGTTCTTACTTTATAAAATAGCCAGATAAAGGGAGTAACAATTCTCAGGATCACAAGGCACAAGATAAGCGCTTACACAATCATTTCAGAGATCAGGGCAGTTGAGTTACAGTTCAGAGATTTCAGGTATTTCCCTCAGTCTACTCCAATATACTAGAAAGCAAAAAGGAATATCTATATAATAATCTATATAATGATTTAGGAATTATACTCATCCCTGAAATCCTAACTTCTTGATTACAGTGCTATACGTGTTCTCTGGATTTCAACAAACTCAACATGGCTGAGCTGCTCGTTCGAGTAACCTATACGGCCATGCCATCATGAGTTTGGGATATGTACAAAAACTAATGAAATTCTGGTTAAAATTTAATTTCTTGACAGTGAGAAATATAAGCATTGAAAGTTCTCTATAAAGAGAATGACAGCATTGTTTCCCCTGGAATATTTCAAAGAAGTATAGACTCTAAACTGGGAATGGTTTTCAGCAGGGAAAAAAAAAAAAAAACAAACAATAAATTAATGCTTTAAAGCTTATAGCTTAATGTTTATATAATAAACAACATGATTCACCTCTATATAAGCTATCCAACTGTGTTTCATGGTTAATTTCAAAACCTTCCACTTTATTCAAATGTCAATCCAACAAAAGTGAATATCGTGGAGGCTAATACAAAAAGTACTATTCGCTATAAATTCAAGAAGACCTGTCTAAAACAGAAGCGTTCAGTGAACTGAAATCATAACATTAAGGACAAACATTATGCCTGATGTTATAAGATATGAATTTATGTCCTATTTATTCAGTTTCTTGAACTGTTCTTCAAACTACTTTCCATTATACTATTTTTTTTTTACTTTGAAGTGGTGACCCACATGAAGTAATTATTATGATGGCAAGTATCCAGATTGCTGCATACTGAGAAGTAAAACTCTCATATATGAGGAGAGCAGTCCCTGGACACCTTTATTATTCACACTGAAATCAATGATATATTATTTAGCTTTCATAGTTTGTGAAACCATCTGGTTTGTTCTGATTTGAACAACAACAACAACAAAAAAACGTTTTTTCTTTTTAGTTTCTCCCTTGCTACAATAAGAGTTTTTGTTAAAATCATGTCAACACATCCTTTATAAATCCTTTGTAGAAATGGTGAGAGCCCCAGCTAAAGATTCAGCAGTGGGCCCTTCAAATGGAGCAAGATTTACAGGTGACTGGGGGGAAGAAGCCCAGAGAAGTGAAGTGGTAGCAAAGAACGCTGATGATTCCTTTAGCTGTAAGAGAATAGGACCCGCTGGTGTCTTTTTCCAAATCTTGTGAGTGATATTTACAATGTTAGAGCTTTATTTGAAACTCAGAAGATGAATAACACGGAAAAGCAACACAAAGTAATTTAGTTTGACATTATTTCTTTAGATTCATTATAATTTTGAGCTTGCAAGGCCATACGTAAAAAGAAAAAATTCTGTGAGAAATATGATAACACAACTCAGAAAATAGCGTGGGGAAAGTAAGCTTATGAGTCCATTTGGCATGTCATTGACCAATTTTGTGCTTTTTTTATGATTTTTACTTTTACTAAAAATTCAGTAATAAAGTACTGACAACTCTCAACCCTACCAATGCAGTTATACTTGCAGACATATCAGTTAGACTAAATTTTACTGAAGCTGGTATTGCAAATTGCCACAGTATGCCAAGCTCCAACTCAAAGTATTCCTGAAACCCTAAAGAATACCCTGAGCTCCATCTAAGACTCTATAAAAGTTTTTCTTAGTAAGTTTAATTTTTCAGAAACTTAAGGCTTCCAGATTGTTCCTATACCAGACAAACCCTGAAACACAGAGGTACCAGTCTCTCCAAGAACCTCAACCAGTTTCTTTCCTCTACCCCATAAGGTTGACACCCCCATCCAACATGAGGAAATAAAAATGGTCATTGCCCAGATATCCCTGAAGATTGAAAGAATGATCATTTGAGAAGGAGGAAGTATAACTGAGAAATTAGGATATAACAAATGACCGGGACGTCTACAGCCCTCTTCGTGTTTTTCCCCCTGAGCTGCTTGTACTGTCGTTTCTTTTTCATCTCTTTCTTTCTTTCTTTCCTTTAAAATATATATATACTGACCAGTTTATTTTATAGTTTTAATGAAACCTTTTATTTCTGGAAAACACCTATTTCTGAAAAATGCCTATTATGATGATAAGCCTTTGCTTGTTACTCAAATTTCTAACACATATATTTTTTAAGTATAAACCAAGTAATCCTAGATCATATGAATTTCTCTACTTAGCTTTCTGAGGAACTACCAAGCTGCCTTCTACAGTGGTTGCACCATCTTACATTACTACCAGCAAAGAATTTGTGCTCCTTTTTCTTCACATTCTCTCCAGCACTTGTATTTTCCTGTGTGTGTGTGTGTGTGTTTTATATAGCAGCCATTTTAATAGGTGTGAAATGTGCTTTTGTTTGCATTTCCCTGGTGACCACTGATGTTGGTCATCTTTCAGTGTTCTTTCTGATGATTTGTATAACTTATTTGGAGAGATGTCTGTTGAAGTCTTTTGACCATTTTTTAATTGGTTTGTTGTCTTTTTGTTTTTAAGTTGAAGGAATTCTTCAAAAATATCATATATTAAACCTTTATCAGATATGTGATTTCCAAACATTTTTTCCAAGTAGGTAGGTTGTTGTTTTACTTTCATGATTAAGTCTTTTGAAGAACAAAAGAATTTAATATTGATGAGGTCAAATTTGTCTATTTTTTTTCTTCTGTCGTTTGTGCTTTGAGTGTAAACCTAGGAAACCATTGCTTAACAACAAAGTCCTGTAGATGCTTCCCTAAATATTCTTCTAGGAGTTTAATACGTCTAGTACTTATATTTAGGTCTTTGATCCATTTTGAGTTGATTTTTGTATATGGTATGAGGTAAGGATCCTTCTATTTTTTTGGAAAATGTAGATCCAGTTTTACCAGAACCATTTGTTTGAAGATTATTCAATCCCAATTGAGCAATCTTTGGCTTCTTGACAAAAATCAGTTGGCCGTAAGTATGAAGGTCTATTTCTGAGCTCTCAATTGAATTCTCTTGGACTATATGTCTGTATTTTTGCCATTACCATGCTATTCTGATTACTGTGGCATTGAAATAAGTTTTAAAAATGGGAAGTGTAAGTCCTCCAACTTCATTCTTTTTCAAAATGACTTTAGCTATTTGAGGCCCTTTACTTTTCCATATAAATTTGATGATTGGCTTTTCCATTTCTGCAAAGATGGTTGGAATTTTGATCAGGTTTGCATTGAATCTATAAATTGCTTTGGGAAGGATTGACATCTTAAGGATATTTACTCTTCCAATCCATGAACATGGTATGTCATTCCATTTATTTATGTCTTCCTTGATTTGTTCTAGCAATGTTTTACAGTTTTCTGTGTTAAATTCCTTTACCACCTTGGTTAGATTTATTCTTATAAAATTTGATTCTCTTAGTTGCTATTGTGAATGGAATTCTTTTCTGAATTCCTCTTCATATTGGTCATTGCTGGTGTGCCAGTTTGAAGTATTACGTACACCAGAAAAGCCATGTTTTAATTCTGATTCACTCTTGTGGGGAAGGGGGAAGGACAGTCATTTCTCTTAATCCTAATTTAATACTGTAGCTTGGAAACTTTTGAATAGGTTATCTGCATGGAGATATGACACATCCATTTGTGGGTGTGAGCTTTGATTAGATGGAGATGTTACTCCACCCATCCCAGGTAGATCTTGATTAGTTTACTGGAAACCTTTAAAAGAGGAAACATTTTGGAAAGAGTCAGAAAGAGCAGAGCTAACAGAGAACAGAGACACAGATGTTTGGCAATGCTTGGAGCCCAGCAGATGTTACTATGAGATGTTAAGCAAGTCAAAACCTAGAATGAGCCAAGAGATGAAAGCCAGCCCTGGAGAAGCAAAGTGAGAAACCCCCAGGAACAGAGGCTGAAAGCAATGGAGTCCAGGAGCAAGAGACCAGAAGATGCCAGCCACATGACTTCACAGCCAACAGAGCTATTTCAGAACTATCGGCCTTTCTTGAATTAAGGTATCTTTCCCTGGATGTCTTAGTTTGAACATGTTCATAGACTTAGAACTGTAAACTTGTAACTTATTAAATTCCCCTTTTTAAGAGCTGATATATTTTCAGTTCTGATATATCACATTCCAGCAGCTTCCAAAATAGAACAGCTGGTGTACAGAAACATTATTGAGTTTTAATTTTGGTCATGTACCTATCCAATTTCCTGAATTCATTTATTAGCCCTAGGAGCTTTATCACGGATTTTTCAGGATTTTCTGTATATAGGATCATATCATATGCAAATAGAGAAAGTTTTATTTCTTCCTTTACAATTTGGATACATTGTATTTCTTTTTCTTTCCTAATTGTTTTGGCAAAAACTTCCAGTAAAGTATTGAATAACAGTGATGACAGTGGGCATCTCTGTCTTTTTCCTGATCTTAGAAGGATATGTTTCAGTCTTTCAGCATAAGTCTGATGTTAGTTGTGGGCTGCTAATATATCATGTTAAGGAATTTTCTGTCTATTCCTTGGGTTTTATTAAGAAGTGTTGGATTTAGTCAAATCCCTTTTCTACATCAGTTGAGAAGATCATGGGGTTTTGGTCCTTCATTCAGTTAATGTAGTGTATTACATTAATTGATTTCCTTATTTTGAGTCAACGTTGCATTCTATGGATAAATCCTACAAGCTCATGTTGCATAATTCTCTTAATATATGTTGGATTCAGTTTGCTAGTATTTAGCTGAAGATTTTTGCATCTATATTCATAGAATATATTGGTCTGCAGTTTACATTTTTGTGGTGTCTTTATCTGGCTTTGATATGAGGGTGCTGTTGGCTCCTTAGAATAAATTAGGGAGTGTTCCCTCCTCTTCAATTTTTTAGAAGAATTTGAGTAGGATTGGCATTGATTTTTCTTGGAAAGATGGTAGAATTCCCCCATGAAACCATCAAGTCCTGAGCTTTACCTTTTTGGGAGTTTTTTTAAATTACAAATTCAATCTCTTTACTGGTGATTGGTTTGTTAAGATCTTCTATTTCACCTTGAGTCAATGTAGTAATTTGTGTGTTTCTAAGAATGTGTCCATCTTATCTATGCTATCTACTTCATTGGCATACAGTTGTTCATAGTATCATCTTACAGTTCTTTTTATCTTAGTGGTCTCTCCTTTTTCATTTCTGATTTAGTAAGGTTTATTGTCTCTTTCTTATTTGTCACTTGAGCTAAATGTTTGTCAATTTTATTGTAGTTTTCAAGAACCAATTTTAGTTTTGTTGATTTTCTCTATTCTTTTTTGTTGTTGTTGTTTTGTTTTGTTTTCTATCTCATTTATCTCTCCTCTATGTTACGTCTTTCCTTCTACTTACTTTGGCTTCTTTTGTTCTTTTAATATTTCTTCCAGTTTTAAGGGTAGGTCTCCACTTGAAGATTTCTTCTTTTTTAATGTAAGCATTTAGAGCTTTAAATTTCCCCCTCGGCACAGCTTCCACTGCATCCCATAAGTTTCATTATGTTGCATTTTCAATTTCATTCATCTCAAGATATTTCCTAATTTCTCCCCTAATTCCCTCTTTAACACATTGGTTGTTTAAGAGTGGGTTGTTTAATTTCCATGCCTCTGTGAATTTTCTCTTTCTCCCTTTGTTATTGTTTTCTAGCTTCATTCCATTATGGTTGGAGAGTATACATAGTATGATTTCAATGTTTTTTAATGTACTGAGACTTGTTTTGTGGTCTAACATATGCTCTACCCTGGAGAATGATCATTGTGCTCTTGAGAAGAATGCATATTCTGTTTCGGTTGGTGAAGTATTCTATATATGTCTGTTAGGTCTACTTGGTTTACAGTATCATTCAAGTCTTGAATTTCCTTACTGATCTTCTGACTGGGTGTTCTATCCATTATTGAAGGAAATGTATTAATTTCTCCTAATATTAACATAGATCCATTAATTTCTTCCTTTAGATTTATAAATATTTTCTTCATATATTTTGGGGCTTTGCTGGTGAGTACCTACATATATATTTTTTATTTGAATACATGGTATGTATCTTTCTTCTTGTTATCCTGTTTGGTCTCCTCTGGATTTCCTGGATGTGCATATTGACATCTTTTGCTAAGTTTGAGGAGTTCTATGATTACTATTTTTTAAATATTCCTTCTGCCTGCTTCTCTATTTCTTCTCCTTCTGCGATTCCTATAACATGTATATTGGTGCACTTGATGGTGTCCCAGAGGTATCTTGGGCTACTTTTGCTTTTAATAAATTTTTATTCTTTGTCTTCCTCAGCCTGACTCCTCTCAGGTTTCTTATCTCTGACGTCACTGATTCTTTCTTCTTCCAACTTCAATCTGATCTTCATACCCTCCTGAGAGTTTTTCATTTTGGCCCTTGTGGTTTTTACCCACAGTAGTACTATTAGGCTCCTTTTTAAAATTCCTATCTATTTGCTAAGACTCTCTTAATTGCTCCTTCATTGTTTTCTTAATATCCTTTAGTTCTTCCTCTGTATTTTCCTTCAACTCCTTGAGTATTTTTAAGATCATTTTTTTGAAGGCCTTGCTTTGTATGTTCACATTCTCGTCTTCTTCATTGGTGTTTTCTGGATTTTTATCCTCTTCCTTCGGATAGACCATCATTTCCTGTTTCTTTGCTTGTCTCATACTCTTGTGGCACACTGTACATTTTAATATGTTAAAATGTTAATTCTAGGATTTATTCCCTGAGATGTCTATTTCTTTCAGAGCTCCTATTAGGAATGTTTGCCCAAGGCAAATGTAATGTACAGGATTTTCCCTGCCATCTGGGCCTGTGTCTTTTTACTGAGCTTTTGCTTTTTAGTTGCTTGGAGTTCCCCTGCTTGCAGGAGCTTTGCTGTCCCCTCTGTTTTTCAGCTGACAGATGTCCCTTTCCCAGGTGTTTGAAGCCAGCAAGTATTTGCTCTCAAGTGTCTACCTCTATAGTTTATTATGCTCCTTTCATTGTCTCAAGGTGCTTTTGCCAGGAGGGCAAATTCTGGGATGAAAGGCATGACTGAGAATAATTTCCTGTCATTCTTTCCCAACCAAAGTAAGTCCAGGGACCCATGTAGGGGTGCAGACCATCTCCAAAGTTCCCTAAGGAGAGGATCAGGAAGAGTGCCAAGATCTTCTCTGATGGCTTCCCAAATCTGAGGTTTCCTAATGTGCCCAACAAAAGCAGTCTTTCAACTAACTGTTCCCTGCAGCTGTGAGGAAATACAATGTCTTTAAGGCTTGACTGCTATCTGGCCATTAAAACAGTGGCTACTACCATGTTTTTCTAGGTTGAGTTGAAACAGTGGCTGCAGCCACCTTTATCTGGGGCAGGTTGAAACAATAACAGCCCTCTGGGATGGGGCTCCAGTGATCTGAATTCCCTATGGAAAAGCCATGATCAGTTATTGGCTGTGACCAGTTCTGGACTTGAGAAAGATGATTTTTATGTCTCTTTCTGTCCCCACTAGCTAACCAGGGCCAGGAGCCCAGGGAAGCCTACCACTAGAGTGGGGAATTGCGGCTGCTACACGGAGAAAGCAATTTATGGTTCTTTACCATAATTTATCAGTCTTTCCTTCCCTCTCACTCTTCCCAGGATCCTGTATGGTATCCTAGACCTCTGGAGTTTCAAAATAAATGTTTCAGACAGTCCCTGTCTTTTTAATAGTTGTTTTGGTGGCCGTACCTAGTGTGGGGTTCCTTACTCAAACTTCTTTCCACAATCTTCTCTCTCATGGACTTTCAATCATAAATCATTTGTTATCTTATGTTAATCTGTTGACATACTATATTTTTAAAATGCAATATATATGAAACAGTTTTTATTTCCTATAAATACTAAGCCTGAACTTAGAACATTGTTTTAGTTTACTAAAATGTTGCCAGAATGTAATATACAAGAAGTGCATCAGCTTTTTTTTTTTTGTATGCTGTATGGCGGGGTCACATTTTATTATTTTTTCATGTGAGTACCGCACTATTGCAGCACCATTTGTTGAATTTTTGTTTGTTTGTTTTGTTTGTTTTGCTTGTTTGTTTGTCTTTTGGGAAGTGCAGGACCAGGAATCAAACCCAGGTCTTCCACATGAGAGTACCACTGAAATACCCTTGCACCCCTTGCATCAGCTTTTATAAAAGGGATTTATTAAGTTACAAGTTTACAGTTCTAAACCCTAAAGAATGTCCAAACTAAGGCATCTAGAGAAAAACACTTTGACTCTGAAGAAAGGCCAATATTTATCACATGAGAAGGCATGCAATTAATATCTGCTGGCCTTAGCTTCCAAGTCTCATTGTTTTCAGTTCCTGGTTCCAGTGGCCTCCTCTTTTAGCTTTTGTCTGTCTCCAAGAATCTCCAAATGTCTCTGTCTGCTCTTTAAAGGACTCCTTTAATCTAATCAAAACACACTTTGAATGGCAGTGTCACTTTTCCATCTAATCAAAAGGTCATACCCACAACTGGGTGTGTCACATCTCCATGGAACCAATCTAATGAAGAAGTCCCACCTGACAATATTGGGTTAGGATTAAAAGAACATGGCTGTGCTCCACAAGTTTGGATTAGGATGAAGAGAACATAGCTTATCTGTGATACATAACAGTTTTAAACGAGCACATTCCAACCCTTGAGATTCTTTCCATAAAAAAATATATTTACTCCATTATGGGCAGGCCACAGTGGCTTAGCAGGCAGAGTTTCTGCCTGCCATACCAGAGACCTGGGTTTGATTCCCAGTGCCTGCCCATGCAAAAAAAAATAAATATATATATATATATATATATTCACTCCATTACAATATTACAAATGCCTTAAACAATTTCAATAACAATATAGATACAATACAGTCAGAAACAGTACAAAATCTCCTCAAAGTCAGTTACAGACTTGGTCTGTTCTAAGGCAAAAATTCTCCTCTGGTGATTGACCTATGAAACTCAGCAACAGGCTATTTGCTTCCAATATACAAAGGAGGAACAGTCATAGTATAAACAATCCATTGCCATAGGAAGAAGTTGAAAGGTAAAAGGGTCATCAGACCCAAACAGTTCTGAAAACTTGTAGAACTAATTCCATTAGATTTCAAAGTCTGAGAGTCATTTACCAACCTCAGGGCTTGGGAGAGTGGCAGTCCCACCCTTTCCAAGGGTTCATACAGTGGCCCTGTTTTCTCCAAATGCTGGAGTGAGGATTTGAACCCAAAGGGCCTTTGGGGAAAATACCTTTTTCTTGGCTCCACACTGTCCAAGTGTGGTGGCAGCACCCAGACACTCTTTCATTTCTGGGGCACATGCTCAGCCCCTCAGAATAGGGGGGTGACAGCAAGGTTACCTCCAATCCCTAAGGAATGTGATCCACTCTTTCTGAGG
>PVIY010006823.1:0-64760 GCA_004026745.1 Myrmecophaga tridactyla
GTACAAAAACAATAAAGCTGGAGAGACAGAGAGGTATAGGAAATATATATGTGCATGCTGTTGAAATTAAGTTGGTATCCTAAATATATAATAATTAAATAGGATTTGTTTGACTATATTATATATTTTGGATGACAAATTTGAACTCCTTAGTAATCACAAAGAAAATACATGAAAAATATATCCAGATAGAAATGAGAAGGTATTCATATGTTACAACTCAAAAAAATCAAGTAAAATTAGGCATTAACAGAAGTGTGGAACAAAAAAGGTATAATTACAAAGACTATATAGCAAACTGGCAAAAGAAAGTCTTGCATTATCAGATGTGACTTTAAATGTAAATGAATTAAACTCTCCAGGCAAAAGACAGAGATTGGCAGAATGGAGAAAAGCATAACCTAATTATATGTGGTCTGCAAGAGACTCATCTTAAATTCAAAGATACAAGTAGGTTGAGGGTGGAAGGATTGGAAAAGATATTCCATGAAAACAGTAACCAAAAGAGAGCTGAGGTGGCTATATTCATATCAGATAAAATAGGCTTTATGTCAAAAACAATTATGACAAAGAAGATAATTATATATGGATAAAGGGAGCAATTCAACAGCAAGATGTAACAATTACAAATATATATGCATATAACAGCAGAGCCCCAAAATACATAAAGCAAGTACTGACAGATTTGAAAGGAGAAATTGATGGTCCTACATTAATAGTAGAAAACCTTAATATACCACTCTTGATAATAGAATATCTAGTCAGAAAATCAATAAGGAAGTACAGGACTTGAATAATACACTTAACCAACTAGAACTAACAGATACATATAGAACACTTCACACAAAGAAAACAGAATATACATTCTTCTCAAATGAACATGAATCATTCTCCAGAATAGAGAATCCAGAAATAGACCCACACAAATATGCCCTACTTTTTTATAAAAGTGCAAAAGAAATGAAGTGGAGTAAAGATGGGCTTTCAAGAAATGGTGCTGGAGCAAAAGAAAAAAAAGATTTTTGACCCAAGTCTCACACTTAACAAACAAACAAACAAAAATTGGATCACAGATTTACATATATGATATTAAGACTATTAAACATTTAGATAAAGTATAGGAGAAAATGTTAGAATCTAGGGCTAGCAAAGGAGTTCAATGGACCAAAAGCATGATCCATAAAAAGAAAAATTAATAAATGGGACTTCAATAAAAGTCTAATATTTACTCTGGAAAAGTCTCTGAGAAGAAAATGAAAAGAAACTTTGAACGGTGAGAAAATATTTGCACTCCAACAAAAGACTAGTATCTAAAATACATAAGAACTCTCACAACTCAGCATTAAAGTAAACAAATAGCCAATTAGAAAATAGATGATGCACGTGAAGAGACATTTCCGTGAAGAAAATATACAAATGGTAAGTAATCATGTGAAAATATGTTCAACATCATTAACCATTAGGGAAATGCAAATTAAAGCCACAATGAGATGCCACTTCATACCATACAGAATGCTGAAAACAAATAATATTTACAAACCAATGCTGGAGCAGATGCAGAGAAACCCTACTCTAACATTACTGATGGGAATGTAAAATAGTGCAGACACCCTGGAAAACAGCATGGCAGTTTCTTAAAAATCTAAACATGCAATTCCCTTACAACCCAGAAGTGAAGTCCTGGGAAATTATTCCAGAGAAATAAAAACTTATACCGGCATACCTCGAAAATATTGTGTATGTTTCCAGATTGCCACAATATATCAAGTACATAAATCTTTTAGTTTCCCAGTGTATTAAATGTGCAATAGTATTAAGTCTAAAAAAGCAACGTACATACCTTAATTAAAACGTGACACGGAGACACAAAGTAAGCACATGCTGTTGGAAAATGGCCCTGCTTGCTTAAGGCAGGGTTGTCACAAACCTTCAATTTGTAAAAAATACAATACCTATGAAGGACAAAAAAGCACAGTGCAGTAAAATGAGGTATATCTGTATTCACACAAAAGCCTATGCACAAATATTTGTAGTAATATTTGTAAGAGCTGAAAACTAGAAACAACTGAAATGTCCTTCAATGGGTGGATGGTTAAAGTAGACATATTAGTCTACAAATAATAGACATATTAGTAACAAAAAGGAATGAACTATTGAGACACACAACAACTTCAGTGAAAATGATGGAATTTTGCTAAATGAAGAAAGCCATTCCCAAAAGGTTACCATACTGTATGATTCCATATATACATATATATACAATTCTTGAAATAAAAAATTACAGAACTGGAGAACAGATTAGTGATTGACAAGGGTTAAAGAAAGAATAGAAGCAGAAGGTAAGTGAAAATATAATAGGACAAAAGGAGGGATGTTTGTGGAAATAGAAATGTCTGTGTCTTGACTCTGTCAATGTCAATATCCTGGTGATAATACTATACTATAGTTTTGTAAGATGTTTCCATTGGGGAAAAACAGGAAAGTATATTTGAAAACTCTGTTTTGTTTCAAGCAACCATATTTCAGTCTATAATTACCTCAAAATTAAAAGTTGGATTAAAAGAAAGTTGGCTGTTTGGTTTTATATATCAATGTCCTGAACCTGGCTACTATACCTTTGCCTCATTATGTTCACAAAATTAGATTTCTGAGGGTTGGATTTCATCCACCATAAATCTAAAAAGATCAATTTGTCTGTGAAGCCTTTTGCACCCTCTTGGAATATCCAACCTTGACACTTGCCACGTTATTTTCCATTTTCAAATTTCTATAAGTTCTAACATTATATCAAAGATCCACTTTTCCCTGGAGCTCTCTGTTTGCATGCTTTCTGAAGTCCTCTAACAACTTTTAGCTACATCTGTGCCATCTTTATGTGGTAGCTGTTTACCACATGGCACCATGGAGCACTTGAAACATGTAAGTACAAATTGAGATGTGTGTAAATGTGAAACACACCAGTCTTAATATGATAAATGAAGGTAAACTATTGTTATAATGATTACATGCTAAAATAATAATATTTTAGATATATTGTGCTAAATAAAATATAGTCAGGAGATTAATTTCACCTGTTCCTTGTTACTTTTTTTTAGTACCATAAAATGTAAAATCACATATGTGGCTCTATATTTCAAAGGATAGTGCTGATCCTTACACACTTAGTAAGCAGGAACATATATTACTGTGGTCACTTCTTTAGCAACCATTTAATAGCTGCCTACTGTTCATTACTTAGATGCATTACCCTTGGATAGTAGAGACTACCGACAGACATGCCTATTCCAACAGCTCTTCTGGCCGGACTTCCTGAATCACACAGATTGTAAAACTAAAATTTCATTTCTGGAGTCCTTTGTAACTGCAGCCTGAATGGGATCTAGATTTCACAACTAGACTCCACAGTGAACGACTCAAAGGCAGAAGTGAGAATAGAGGGCTGGGGATTGAATCACATCCCACACAAAGGGCAATTTAAGTCTCAACTCTGGACCTGTGGGTGTGAGCCCATTTGTAAATAGGACCTTTGGAGATATAATTAGTGAAGGTATGGAGTCACGTGTGGAGAAGATCTTTGAAGATCTGTTTAGATGCAGCCAAATTGAGTCAGGGGTCCTTAATCCATATGAATGGAGTCCTTATAGGGAAAGAAATCTGGACAGAGACACATGACTGAACAGGAGAAGTAGACTCAAAAGGAGAAGCATATGACAGAGGCAGAGATGCAGACCAATGAATCTCAACTACTGCAGCAAGCTAACATCAGAATGCTACAGAAGCTGGGAGAAAGAATGGCCTGTTGAGGCCTCAATTTTGGACTTCTAGCCTCCAAAACTAGAAGCAAATCCCTGTTTTTAAACAACCCTTTGTGTAGTGTTTGTCATAGCCTTGGTAAGCTAAGACATGGAAGAAGCATTCCCAGTGGGGAGACTCCTCTGACAGGCATGGTAGCACAGGGGTCTAGCTTTCTGGGGCAGGGTGACTGAGAATCTTAGTTCATGACTCCTGGTTTCAGTGTTTCTGTCAGACAATCCTGGGATGTGGCCGTGGCTTTCCCGTTGCTGAGTATTTTTCTCCTCCTTGCATATTTTCGATCTTGCAGCATCCCTGCCTGTTTCTGTGGCCCTCTAGGAGATTCCATGAGCTACAAACACACTAATATATTCCTTTCTGCTCAAAAGAACTAGAATAGATTATGAGATCTATGACTAACTATGCTGACAAAACCCAATTGTGTGTCCTTTGAGGAAGGGCTATTCTGTCTGATTTGAATGTGCATCACTAACATAATTCCTACCATGCAGTCCAATAAATAAATGTCATTAGTGATAATGATGGTGATCATGTCTGATTCTGAAGTATAATAGCCATGGACTTTTAATAATAAACATATACAGCATGGAAAATATATATTTTTTAAATCTCAACTTTTGTACTGAAGTGAGAGAATTCCACTGGGCTTACCATGATTTGTTGGTGAAAAAGTATTCCTGTGGAAGAAAAACTTTGTTGTAAGTTATACATCCCCTTTCCTACACTCTCATTTGTATTTATGTGTTACTGGTGAATATTAATTATTCTGATCAGCAAGTTTCTTTTTCCATGGGGACATTCATCTAATGGTTGATCAATACCATAAATTCAGAAAACCAAGAATGGTATCCTTGTTACCATGAATATTGTGCTGGTTTGAAAGTATTATGTACCCCAAAAAAGCCTTGCTGTAGTCCTATCCCAATCATGTGGGAGCAGCCATTTCTTTTAATCCTGATTCAATACCATAGGGCAGAAACTTTGATTATGTTATCTCCTCAGAGATGTGGCTCCACCCATTTTGGGTGGGTCTTGATTAGTTTACTGGAGTCTTCAGAAGGGGAAGCATTTTGGAGAAACCTCAGAAATAAGAGATCTGACACAGATGTTGACACGTGGAGAACAGAGACATGGATGATTGGAGATGCCAGGAGTCCAGCAGCCATTGCCATGAGATATTAAGCAAGCCAGAACCTGGAGAGAGCCAAAGAAAGCCAAGAGATGAAAGCCAGCCTCAGAGAAGCAAAGTGAGGAACTCCACAGGAACAGAGTCTGAAAGCAACAGAGCCCAGGAGCAAGACCAGCAGATGCCAGCCACATAATTTTCCAGCTGACAGACATGTTCCAGACCCATTGGCCTTCCTTGAATTACGGTGTCTTTCCCTGGATGCCATAATTTGGACAGTTTTATAGGCTTAGAACTGTAAACTCGTAACTCATTAAATTCCCTTTACTTAAGGCATTCCAATTCTGGTATATTGCATGCAGCAGCTTACAAACTAAAATAAATATGAATCTCTCTCTTGTCTAACATATGTTGTGAGGGGCAATCTACTAGGGGCCTTGAACATTCCTGCATATTTTGTTCTGGTTAGGTCAAGAATGCAAGGCCCTGATGCTCTATGTGAGCCATTTCTCTTAGTTGTGCTTGTAGTAAATAATCTTTAGGGATAGACAAAATCTCCCTCTGGATTAAAGAACAGGCTCTGTGGAGGGGAGGGGTTCCTAAGCTCATCATTCATCTCCCGTAATACAGCTCACTGCGTATCTGGCATCCTTTTGGGCTGTCCATGTCACCTCTTGGGACTTGGAGGGAAGGGAACCAACACATATCATGCCATTTGCTGTGTTGTGCATAACAAAGTCCTACATCTCTGATCTGGGGGTCTTGTGTCTTCTGCCTGCATCAATGAAACAGTAGGCAGCTCTTATTAGCTTAATAAGTCCCAACAACATCTAATATTTAAAAGTGACTGTATTTGATTCTTTAATCCCAGGGATAAAATTTTTCGGGCTCCCTAGTAATAATGTCAGTGCAATTCAAAGTACTGGGCCATTTCTGAGTCTCTAGAAATTATGTTTCTCTAATAAGAGTAACAGAAATGGTTTCAATGCTGTCAGCATAAAGCCTCTTTAATTTTTAGAATCTATTAAAATATGATTGCATTTTATGCTAATATTATTACCTTTTGTTCTGTTTAATTACCCAGAAAGAGTATTTATAGCTTAATATTCTTGTTCATTTTCAGCAAAAGGGCACTTGTAAAATGCAATTGTAATTTTTGCCTATGTAGGGTTGCCATTCATTCTTCAGAAGTGGCTGAAACCCAGCACCTCTTTCTACCCTTTCATTTCACAAACATTTGTTAAGTACCTATGTCTCAAAAGGCATTGTGTGAGTGCAGCAGGAAGCACAGAGATGTATAAGGCAGGCTCTTTGCAGTGCATATTATTCACATGTTGGATGCTTGAATTGGAGGGGAGAGAGTGTAGGGTGGGGAGACTGTGCAGGAGGCTCAAGCATGCCACGCTAACATGTTCAACCAGAGGTCTAGAAAGAGAGAAGAAAAGATGATATAAGGGGCTTGAGAAGATTCAGGGTACAGCAAGGGAGAAGTAGCAGATGATTGTAAGGTTTAAGACTGGGTTTCTTGAATACTGATATACCAGTGGCCGAAATAGAGAATTCTGAGCCAGAACCTGCTGTGGAAGTGGTAAGAGAAGGAAATCATGTATTCTGTTTCCAGCATGAGCTTCTACAGAAACACAGACCTTCTCTGGCTGCAGAGGAAGTTGGGAGGGTAGACACTGAGCTCAGAAGAGAAGTTAGGTGTTGATACAGCTCTAGGAGGCATGCATGATAGATACTTCTTGACGGTGGGAGAAGAATGATTTTCCCCACTGTTGTTGTCAGGGAGAAGCTCAGTGAGCAAGAACAGAACTTTGTGGGATTCAAATTTGGGAGTAGGTGAGGAAGGGGACCCTACAGAGTAGCTAGAAGAAATGGTAGAGAGAGGCAGAAAATCAGTATGGGGTAGTGAGTCAAAAACCAATGGAAGAAGGAAGGTCAACAGACCCAAATGCTATAGAGAGGTCAAAGAGGATGATTCCTGAACAAGACTCTGGATTCGGGAAGTATGTGTTTGGCAAGGTGAAAGAGTCCGTTCGGGAACCAAACATCTGCAAAGTGAATACAGGACTGTATGGGAAGTTACAGGCAGATTCAGGTGACAGGCATCTGCTATTGCAAATGCCAAAATGGTCTTTAGCTCTTCTTCCTTTTAACACAAAGGCAACCTCCGCTGGGCTCCCAAGCTGTCTACCATTTCCCTGCTCTCCACTTCCAGCTACCCCATAGAGAGATCAGTTACTAAGGACTCCATTGCCAAAGAAACTCTGGGAAGGGGAACACCTGCTACTGAAGTAGATTTTCTGGGTAAACCCTGAAAGATGGGGTGTGACCCCTAGCTATAGTCCCCCAGGCCACTGATGAAAAGACACTCATGTCCCCATCAGCTACGACAGCCACCACTGGATGAATTCTCTACTCGGTTATGACAGATCTGAAATGATGCCACCTCATGCCATCACTCCTGCCTCAAATGATACTTCTGGGAAAGCAGCCTCATTTAGTTGTACTAATAGCTCCCAGATCCCCTTTCCGGGGGTTGATGTGTATGTGCAAGGAGCTGTTTTTTTTCCCATCTAGCATGCTTTACTCTGTCTTCTCTTAGAATAAGAACTTTCTTAAGATATGCTTCTGTCACTGACACAATAGATTCTTATGTGTCATGCTCCATCTGGCCCCAGGTCCCAAAATGTCTGAATTCTAGAATGACCTCCATTTGTTACTGGCTAAAATAGCCAGATATATTACTATCACAGGGCTGTATTGTCAGGAAAATAATATGAGAAGAAATGATTTTTTCCCAAAAGATTATGTCAGTTTATTAAAAATATATCTGTTAATGTGATTTTATATCACAAAATTTTGGAATAAAGACAAGTCCATCCCAACAGCAAAATCTACTTGACAATGAATAAGGAAAAGAAAAGCAAGAAGCTTCATTTTCTTCCTACATGTACTAAATGATAAAGTCCAAATGTCAATAAATGTCAAAAATGGTTTGATAAAAATGATAGCCCTATATTCATGACCTTAGAATTGTTCATTTAAGTGAATAAATCCCCATTGTAAAAGCCAATCTATTTCTAGCATATTGCATTTCAGCAACTTTAGCAAACTAAAAACAAATCATTTTCTTTCTTTTGCATAATACTCAGCATGCCTTGCCTGTTTGTTGGAATAGTGGGAGTGGAGCCAAAAAGAGGAGAAGGAAGGAATTTGGTCCTAAACAAAACACCAAGAGAGCTCAAGGGTGAGAAAGGAGGGTGTGCCAGTTTAAAGCAATTATGTATTCCAGAAAAGCCATGTTTTAATTTTGATCCAATCTTGTGGGAGCAGCTGCCCAAAAACTGTAGGGCAGAAACTTGTGATTAGACTATCTCCATGGAGATATGCAACCACCCAATTGTGGATATGAACTTTTGAATAGATGGAGATGTGACTCCACCCATTCAAGACGGGTCTTGATTAATTTATTGGAGTTCTTTAAAAGGGGAAATATTTTGGAGAAAGCTCAGAACAGATGCAGATACTAGGAGAACAGTTGCTTCATAACTGACAGAGCCAACACGAGACCCAGATGTTGGAGATGCAGGGCTCAGCAGACATTACCATGAGCCTTCCCATGAGATGCTGAGCAAGCCAGAACCCAGAGTTGTGTTCCGGAGGAGCTAAGTGAAGGCCCACAGGTGCCAAGTGAGAAACTCCCACAGGAAACAGAGGCTGAAGGCAATGCATCCCAGGAGCAAGGGACCAGCAGATGCCAGCCACGTGCCTTTCCAACCAACAGAGGTGTTCTGGATGGCATCAGCCTTTCTTGAATGAAAGTAACCTCTTCTTGGTGCCTTAATTTGGACATTTTCTCAGCACTAATACTGTAAACTTGTAAGTTATTAAATTCCCTTTTTAAAACCCATTCCTTTTCTGGTATATTGCTCTCTGACAGACTAATACAAAGCAGTTTCAAGTGCATCTGACAAACTTTCTAATGTGGAAGTCAATTTGTGGATATAGTTAATTTGCCAAAATAAATTTATATTAGATAAATTGACTTGTTCAAGAAAAAAAAATGATAGCACTGAAACCTATTTGAAGGAAATTATCTTACTCCATTTCAGTGTTGGTATCCAGGATGCACCTTCCCAGCCTTGAGAAACCCCACCCATTTACTCTTTTTCTCATCAAAGAGCCACGATTCCCGTCAACCATTATTAGCATTAAGTTTAGTTTTTTTCCCTCATAGAGCGCAGTCATCCTGTCAAACATTTGTATCAATGTTTTTGCATCAATGACTGAAACAGGCAAAAGCAATGGGAGTTGAGTTATTTTCTTTGCAAAAATGCAGCAGCTGGAATGTATACAATAACAACAAGGCCACATGGCCAGTCAATGGCAGAGCTGGGAATCGAACGCAGGTCTGCAGGACTCCAAAGACCTCTTCTGAACTTCCATTTACTCTCTTAGCTTATTTTCCAAGCACTTGCCTCCTATTCTTAAGGGTTCCTTGTACTCTCTCCTGCTCCCTTTCCTGCCCTCACCTTTCTGAGCAGCATCTGGTGCTGTCTGCACCAGTGACTTGGTTCAGCTTCTGTCAGATGAGGTTATCCAGCTTGCCCATCAGGCAGGGGTCGGCACCCCTCTCAGAGGCAAGGCTACTAGAAATGCTTCTTATGTCCTCAGTTATAAGGAAAGGTGACCTATTGGGATTTCTAAAAAGTAAAATGCATTTTGTACTTGTTTCTAGATGATGTCATATATAATCATGAAATGCTTAACCCACACAAAATTTGAATGTATGAACGTCAGATGTGGCCCCACTCTCTCTAAGTCCAACTCTGCAAGTGAAATCACTTGTCCCCTAAGTGGGACATGACATCCAGAGGTGAAAGTTTCCCTGGCATGTGGGAGATGACTCCCAGGGATGAATTTGGCTCTGGTACTGTGGGATCAACAATTCCATTTGGACCAAAGCAGGGAAAAGAAGTGTAACTAATAAACTATCAGCGGGAAATACAAATGGCCAAAATGCATATGTAGAGATGCTCAACTTCCCTGGCAATTAGAGAAATGCAAATCAAAACCACAATGAATTATCCTCTCACACCCACCAGAATGGCCATTATCAATAAAACAGAAAATGACAAGTGCTGGAGAGGATGTGGAGAAAGAGGCACACTCATCCACTGCTGGTGGGAATGTCAAATGGTACAACCACTGTGGAAAGCAGTTTGGTGGTTCCTCAAAAAGCTAAATATAGAATTGCCATATGACCCAGCAATACCACTGTTAGGTATCTACTCAGAGGACATGAGGGCAAGGACACAAATGGACATTTGCACACCAATGTTTATAGCAGCATTATTTACAATTACCAAGAGATGAAAACAGTCAAAATGTCCATCAACAGACAAGTGGCTAAACAAACGGTAGTATATACATACAATGGAATATTATGCAGCTGTAAGACAGAATAAAGTCATGAAGTATGTAACAACATGGATGGACCTTAAGGACATTATGCTGAGTGTGATTAGCCAGAAACAAAAGCACAAATACTGTATGGTCTCACTGGTATGAACTGACATTAGTGAATAAACTTGGAGAATTTCGTTGGTAACAGAGACCATCAGGAGATAGAAATAGGGTAAGATAGTGGGTTATTGGAGCTGAAGGGATACAGATTGTGCAACAGGACTGGATACAAAAACTCAGAAATGGACAGTGCAATACTACCTAACTGTACTACAATTATGTTAAAACACTGAATGAAGCTGAATGTGAGAATGATAGATGGAGGAGGGCTGGGGGCACAAATGAAATCAGAAAGAAAGATAGACGATAAAGATTGAGATGGTATAATCTAGGAATGCCTAGAGTGTATAATGATAGTGACTAAATGTACAAATTTAAAAAATGTTTTTGTATGAGGAAGAACAAAGGAATGTCATTACTGCAGGGTGCTGAAAATAAATGGTAATTAATATTTTAAAATTTCAACTTATATGGGAGACTAGAGCAAAAAAATGTTTATTTGGTACGAAATTTATATTTTGACTAGTGCATTTCAAAAAGAACTTATGTAGACAGCTTAATTGAACACCATAAGTACATGGAACCTTGAGTAGGACATGAGATTTTTTTATTTGTCCAGAGTGATGCCCTGATAAATCCCAGAATGATTTGAACAATGAGTTAAAAAGTATTTGCAAAGTCTCCTTTAGGGAATGGTGAGAACAGGGGAAAATTCAGCTTCTCCAAGTTGAATTCTTGATATTCTCACAAGCAGTGTGGACAACCAAAGCTATAGGCTGAGTCCCCAGTCTTGGGGTTTGTTCATATGAAACTTAGCCCCACAAAGGATAGGTCAAGCCTACTTAAAATTAGGCCTGAGTCACCCCCAGGAGAACCTCTTTTGTTGCTCAGATGTGGCCTCTCTCTCCAGCCAACACAACAAGCAAACTCACCACCCTCCCCCTCTCTATGTGGACATGACTCCCAGGGGTGTGGACATTCCTGGCAATGTGGGACAGAAATCCTAGAATGAGCTGAGATTCAGCATCAAGGGATTAAGAAAACCTTCTCGACCAAAAGGGGGAAGAGTGAAATGAGACTAAGTGTCAATGGCGGAGAGATTCCAAACAGAGTTCGAGAGGTTATCCTGGAGGTTATTCTTACACATTGAGTAGATATCACCTTGTTATTCAAGATGTAAGGTAGAGGCTGGAGGGAACTGCCTGAAAATGTAGAGCTGTGTTCCAGTAGCCATGTTTCTTGAAGATGATTGTATAATGATAGAGCTTTCACAATGTGACTGTGTGAGTGTGAAAACCTTGTGTCTGATGCTCCTTTTATCTACCTTGTCAACAGACGAGTAGAACATATGGAATAAAAATAAATAATAGGGGGAACAAATGTTAAAATAAATTTTGTTTGAAATGCTAGTGATCAATGCAAAGGAGGGGTAAGGGATATGCTATGTATAATTTTTTTTTCTGTTTTGGTTTTATTTCTTTTTCTGAATAGATGCAAATGTTCCAAGAAATGATCATGATGGTGAATATACAACTATGTGATGATATTGTGAATTACTGATTATATATGTAGAATGGAATGATCAAAATAGGAATGTTTGCATTTCTTTGGTGTTTTTTTGTTATTTAAAAAAATAAAATTAAAAAACTAAAAATAAACAAAACCATCAGTGGCAGAGGGAGTTCACATAGAGTCGAGAGGCTACCCTGGAGGTTGCTCATATGCAAACTTCAGGTAACCCTTGCTACCTATTATAACCTACCAAACCCCAACCAGGACCATTCCAGTCAATTCTTTAGGAACACCTAAGGCAATATATAAGATTCCACAAGGGTGCTATTCAGTAGGGTAACTTTCCAGAAACCTACAACTTCCAGATGGGTCCCTGGACCAGATAAGTCTTGAAACCTAGAGGGCCCAGCCTCTCCAGACATCAAATAGTTCCATCTCCCTACCCCATATTAGTGTCAGACCCTTCCAATATGAAAAAGTTAGAATAGCCATAGCTCAAACACCCCTAAAGAGAGGGGTGATAAGATCAAAGGTGATGGTGGCGTTATATAGTGAAGATGGGATTTAACAAATGAATATGAATGCTGAATCATTAAATTGATATCTCTTTTAGTCTCCAGTATCTTAGAGCAGTGTTTTACTTTTCTAGTTGCCGGAATTCGATATACCTGAAATGGAATGGCTTTTAAAAGGGGGAACTTAATAAGTTCCTAGTTTACAGTTCTAAGGTTGAGAAAATGGTCCAATTAAAGCAAGTCTATAGAAATATCCAATCTAAGGCATCCAGGGAAAGATACCTTGGTCCATGAAGGCTGATGATGTTCAGCATTTCTCTCTCAGCTGGAAGGGCACATGGCAAATATGGTGGCAACTTCTAGCTTTCTCTCTCGGCTTCTTGTTTCATGAAGCTCCCATGGGGCCATTCCTTCTTCATCTCCAAAAGTCACTGGCTGGTGGACTCTGTGGTCCTCTCGGCCTCATGGCTGTAAGAAGAGACTCTCTCCAAAATGTTTCCTCTTTTAAAGGATTAATGGATGGAGTCACAACTCCAAGAAAGCTGTCTGATCAAAAGTTACCACCCACAATTGTTCCATGGAAACAATCAAAATGCTCCCAGCCAGCAATATTGAATGAGAATTAAAGGATGTAGCTTTTCTGGGGTACACCACAGATTCAAACCGGCACAAGCAGCTAAAAGTAAAAACCTAAAATTGTGAACTTTTAACCCATATCAAACTCTGAAATATGTTCCACAGCTAATTGTGGTGCAGTGCTTTGAAATTTATTGCACTTTTTGTATATATGTTATCTTTCAGAAAAAAAGAAGGAAAAAAAAGTCAATTGTGATAATAAAAAAAAAATTTAAGCCTTATAGTCTCCTATATTCTGGAGCAGCTAGAAGGGAAAATCTGAGAGGATCGTATAGTAACCCATGACAAACTCTGGGATCTGTCCTGTAACTACTTGTTGAAGAGTGCTTTGAAAACTATTGCTTTTTTATCTCTTTGTTTTGTATATGTGTTATATTATACAATAAAAAAGTTCAAAATTAAAAAAAAAAGTATGGGCTTGCTATGACATGGATGGACCTTGAAGACAACATATTGAGTGAAATGACAGACACAAAAAGACAAATATTGTATAATATCACTTAAATGAAATGTCAAGAATATGCAATTCATAGAGAGAGAGAGACTGAAGGTTACTAGGGACTGAGAGCAGACTGCAGGGGTGGGTAATAAGTGCTTAATGAATGCAGCTTCTGTTTGGGGTGATGGAAAAGCTTCAGTAATAGATAGAGGTGATAATAGCACAACATTGTGAATGTAACTGATAACACTGAACTGCACACATGAAAGTGGCCAAAACGGAACAGGGAGAAATGAATCAGGGAGAGGTGGCAGATGCATATGCATATACAAAGGCAGCCTTCCCCATCACCTGCTCTGAATAAAATCTTTTACACTGTGAGCTGGTTTGGAAAGATTATGTGCCTTATAAAGCCATGTTTAATCATGATCCAATCTTTTGGGGGCAGTGGTTTATTTTAATCCCTACTTGGCACTGTAAATTGGAAGCTTGATTAGATTATCTTCATAGAGATGTGATTCGTCCAATTGTGGGTATTAACCTTTGATTAGAGGGAGATATGACTCCACCCATTCCAGGTGGGTCTTGATTAGTTTACTGGAATCCTTTAACAAAGGAAACATTTCAGAGAGAGCCATGAGAGAGCCAGGAGAACAGAGCCCACACAGCCAGAGACCTTTGGAGATGAAGAAGGAAAATGCCCTGGGGAAGCTTCATGAAACAATAACCTGGAGAGAAAGGTAGCAGAGGTCACCGTGTCCACCATGTGCCTTTCCAGTTGAGAGAGAAACCCTGAACAACCTTCTTGAACCAAGGTATCTTTTTCTGGATGCCTTAGATTGGACATTTCTATAGCCTTGCTTTAATTTGGACATTATAACTGTAAGCATGCAACTTATTATATATAGAGAGAGAGAGAAAGAGAGAGAGGGAGAGAGACCTATATGGTGTTCAAAACCAGTTGCCCACTTAATTCTCTCTAATGCCTAAGCTATACACAAAAAGGAGCGATGGGCGGCTGCCATGGCTCAGCAGGCAGAGCTCCGACCTGCCGTGCTGGAGGTCTGGAGTTCGATCCCTGGTGCCTCCTGCCCATATGCAAATTAAAAAAAAAAAAGGAGTGAGGTACCACCAACATTGGAGTGTGTGTGAATAAACTAAGGGCTTTGCAGAGAAACCATGGATTTTTGTCCCACTTTGTGTAACCCAAAGAAATCTCTTAACTTCTGAAATTTTCAATTCCCTCATTTGTAAAATGAGTAACCAAAACTTGTGAACCTCATGAAATCTGTGTTCACACAGGTTGCTCCTTGTTAATACTCTGTGTACTATGATAAGGATTAAGTGTTATGACATACATGAACAACTTAAAGCAATATAGCAATAAATGTCAGTGCCCACCCATTAGCAGGGAGATCATGGTAATATGCCACAAGGGTGCATTTAGTGGAATATAGCTCCGATATTATTTGTGAAGGAAAATAGAGAAGGATGCATTATGATTGTGCACTGGATTTTTTTCATCACCGGTTCTTTCAACCCTCTTTCACTTGTTAGAGACTAAATCCAGGGAAACTAGTTTAGACAAAAAGTAGACTTCCTGGTTATGTCCACACAACCTTAGATAGGGATGTAAGGGTGGGCACCAAGATAGCTGAATTCATGGCTTCTATTTCCACCAGGAGTCTTTGAACATCTTTTATTCTGCTTTTCTCTGTGTTGAATTCACTCTAACTCCACATGACTAAAGTTGTAAATATAAAGGGAAAGGACAGAATTAGGTCCTTGAGTGTTAGATTGGAGAAGGTGGTAGTTAGGTTCAGGTGTCAATTTGACCAGGTGTTGATGCCCGTTGTTCTGTTTCTACGGACTTAGATCATCAGTATGTGAAATTTATCTGTTTGATTCCATTTGCAGCTGGCTAAGAGGGGTGCCTTCCACAATGAGTGATGCTTAATTTAATTCCCTGGAGGTTTAATACAGAGAGGTCAGAAGAGGACTCAGCAGTGTGCAGACCTCATCTCAGCATTAGCAGCTCAAACCAGATATTTGGAGATGCAGAAAGGTATCACCCCAGAGAAAGCCGTTGGAAACCAAGAAGCCAGAAGAGAAAGTCAGTGGATGTACTGTGTGCCTTCCCATTGTGATCAAGAAAGCCAGATGAAAGCTAGCTGCCTTTCCTCTGAAGAACCATAAATTTTTAACTAAACAAATCCCCTTATTAAAAGCTGATCTATCTCTCATGTGTTGCATTCTGACAGCTCTAGCAAACTAAAACAGAAGGAAATGGAGTTATTATACCAGCATGACAATTTATAAATATATGTGTAGTATGCAGATTTATAAACAGAAAAAATTGTGCTATATGTCTGTGTATAAGAGTGAATATGTGTGCTTTGTGCAAATGTTTATGCAAATGTGTGTATGGGCATGTGTGTGTGTGTAAGTTCATGTGATTGTTTTACGTGTGTGAACATACATGTGTGTGTTTTCTTTATCTACTAAGAGGGCAAGAAAAGTAATGACTCTCCAAACAATGATCGCACCACACTCCCAGTTCTTGGTTTGTAATATCTCCACTAAAAGAAACAGTGCTTGTTAGACAGAGAACTGATACTAAGGCTAAGACTGGGAGAGTAAGAGATGAGTCTAGAATAATATATTGTGTCAGAACGTAATAAAAAATTTGTTTTAAAAAGTGTGTGTGTGGGGTAGGCCACAGTGGCTCAGCAGGCAGACTTCTCACCTGCCATGCCAGAGACCCGGGTTCAATTTCCAGTGCTTGCCCATGCAAAACAGAAGAAAAAAAAGTGGTGGGAGGGGGCTGTGAGGTAGTTCAGTGGTAGAAATCTCAACCACCATGTGGGAGACCTCGGTTTGATTCCTGGCCCATTCACTTCCCAAAAAACAACCAACCAACCAACCAACCAACCAACAGAAACAAACAAAAATTCAACAAACAGTGCTGCAATAACAGAATGCTCACATGGAAAAAGAATGAAATGTGATCTCCGCCATACAGCATACAAAAAAAAAAAAAAAACAACAAAACAGTGATACTCCTGGTTAACCAAGATGCCAGGATAATATGCTCCAGGGTGATATTCTCCCACTGAATCTTTGATCAACTAGCAAAAACTGCCGGAGTCATCTTCCACAGAACTCCAGAAAACAATTAAAGGGTTGTGGTAACTGGATGAGTGCCAAATCAAGAAAACACAGCTTTAAAACAGAGAGGAGAAACTTATGGCACTAATGTTAGCCCTTCCTGCATGCCTCCCCAGTATAGTGTGGACCCTATGTGCATATTTTGGTAACTGCATATCCATGCCAATCTAGTGGATAAAAGCCTGAGATTGAATCAGAGAACAATCTCGTGCTCACCTTCCCAGAAAGTGCCCTGCAGGTAGAAACAGCTTGTAGACACTTAAGACAGTGTAGATATCATTAAGTCAAAGCAACCTAGGGCAAAGGATTACCAGCTTTATGCAATAGAGCACCCAGAAGGAGGGGGGGAGGTATTTCAAAGGGTGTAGAAGGGACATTAGAATTCCTGTAAATGGGAACCATAAGCAAGTGCAAGCCCAGGACAAGACATAGGCTCAGAAAAGATGGAAAAAAATCTTACACTTTGCATTTGTCTAGGGTCAACCTCCTTGGTAAAGGACTAAACTGAAGGACAGCAAAACCGAATGCAGAGCCAATTTGCAAAGACTGTAAAAGGTGTTTTATGCATAGGTTTGTTCTTGTTGGCTCCTGACACAAGGAAATCTCCATCACATCACTAGCTGAATAAAAACTTAAGGAACAGACAGCTTATAGACAAAATCTTGGAGCTAATACTTTAAACTATTAAAATATACAGTGATGGAAAAGTTTTGATAATAGATGCTGGTGATGGTAGTACAACATTGTGAACATAATAAACAGCACTGAATTATATACTTGAATGTGATTAAAAGGAAAAATTTTAGATTGCATATAGGTTACTAGAATAAAACTTTTACAAGAGCATAGGACTATAAACCCAAATGAAGAATCCTAATGTAGGCCATAGATTATAGTTAATATTACAATGATAAAAAATGTCCATTCATAATTGTAACAAATATACCACACAAATGCAAGAAGTTAATAATAGGGTGGTAAATGGGAACTCTGTATTTTATTTATGAATTTTCTGTAAATCTACAACTTCTCTAATAAAAAATGTATAGTGTGCAACAAAAGATTACAAGACAAACATAAAACAGGAAATAAGGGCCCTTCCAAAGGAATATGAGAAAAATCCAGAAATTATCAACAATGAAGACCAGATTTTGGATATACTCAGAACATATATATTTTTTAATGCTCTTCAATATACACAAAGAGATAAAGGAAAACACAAAGGAAGAACTAAATAATACCAAGAAAACAATGAAAGAACAATATGAGAGTCTCAAAAAAAGACAGAGAATTTAAAAGGAACCAAATAAAAATATGGAGTTGAAGACTACAATAACTAGACGTTTCAACAGCAGATTGGAGCTGGCAGAAGAATCAGTGAACTTGAAGACAAGATAGTTGGAACAATTCAGGCTGAGGATAGTAAAGAAAAAAGAACTTTTTAAAAAGTGAATGGAGCCTAAGAGACCTGTAGGAAACCATCCAACATATCAATATATACATGATGTGAGTCCCAAGAGGAGAAGAAAGACAGAAAAGGACAGAAGGATTATTCAAAGAAATAATGACAGAAGATACCTCAAATTTAACAAAGACATGACTTATGGACATTCAAGAACCTAACAAACCCCAACAAGATAAAATTGAAGTCATAAGCTATCAAATGTTAAGTAATGAAAAGTTCTGAAAGATGCAGGAGAAAAGCAACATGCTATGTAGAAGGGCATGCCAATAAGATTAATTATGACTTCTCATTGAAAACCATGGATGGCAGAAGACAGCAGAAAAAATAATCGCCAATCAAGAATTTTACATCTCATGAGATGGTCTTTCAAAAATGAGGGAGAGATTAAGAGCTTCTAAGATAAACAAAAACTGAGGTAGTTAATCACACAAGACTGCTCTATAAGTAATGCAAAAGGAGTTCTTCAGACTGAAAGGAAATGACATTAGACAGTGGGTGAAAGTGGCAAAAAGGAAAAGCTCTCCAATAAAGTTAAACATGCAGAAATTATAAATGTAAGCAATATTGTATTGTATATTTTGGTATGTAACCCTTCTTTTTTACTTCTTATAGGTTCTAAAATGCAAATGCATAAAAAGAGATGATAAATGCATGGTTTGGGGCATATAATCATTAAATATATAATTTGTAACCAGTACAACAAAGAAGTCAGGGTGTCGAGTGGTATAGGAACAATGTGTTTGCTAGTGAAGTTCATATCAAATCAAAAGTGAATGTTGGGTGGCTGCCGTGGCTCAACAGGCAGGGCTCCAACCTGCCATGCTGGAGGTCTGGAGTTCAATCCCTGGTGCCTCCTGCCCATATGCAAATTAAAAAAAAAAAAAGTGAATGTTATATACCTTGTCAACAGAGGAGTAGAACATATGGAATAAAAATAAATAATAGGGGGAACAAATGTTAAAATAAATTTAGTTTGAAATGTTAGTGATCAATGACAGGGAGGAGTAAGGGGTATGGTGTGAACAGTTTTTTTTTTTCTGTTTTCGTTTTATTTTTCTGTTGTCTTTTTGTTTCTTTTTCTGAATTGATGCAAATGTTCTAAGAAATGATCATGATGATGAATCTGCAGCTATGTGATGATATTGTGAATTACTGATTATATATGTAGAATGGAATGATCACATATTGGGAATGTTTGTGTCTCTTTCCTGTAATTTTTTTTTAATTAATAAAAAAAATTTTTTTAAAGTGAATGTTATAGATGTAGGATGTTAAAGTTAAACCCATGGTAACCACAAAGAAATATATAAAAAATATAAACAGAATGAAATGAAAAAGGATTCAAAATGCTATACTTTTTAAAAATCACATAAATATGAAAGCAAGCTTTAACAGAAGTATTGCAGGACAAAAAGGTACAGGACTTTCAAAGGCAAAAATAGCAAAATAGCAGGAGAAAGTTCTGCATTGTTAGTAATGACTTTACAAGTAAATGGGCTCTCTCAAGTGTTCCCTTTCAAAATGACAAAGAAGGAAGAAGGTCGTGCCAAAAAGGGCTGCAGCCACAAGCAACTTATTGGCTGCAGAGCTGTGCTGTGTGCCCAAGGATAAGATCATTAAGGAGTTCATTATTTGAAACACAGGAGAGGCGGCTGCCATCAGGGATGTTTCCGAAGCAAGGGTCCTGGATGCCAATATGCTCCCTGAGCTGTCTGTGAAACTACATTACTGTGTGAGTTGTACCATTCACAGCAAGGTGACCAGAAACCCATCTCTTGAATCCCGGAAGAACAGGACCCCCCTGCCCTAATTTTGTGCCTCACAACTTCCACCAAAGTCCATGCAAAGGCCATGCAAGCTCAGTCCATAAACACTGAAGAAAATTATTTTCTGGAAAGAAAATAAGTAGAAATTAAACTTTATTGCATGATAAATATGTCTGTGCCAGATAGGTTGGGGGTTTGAGATGTGTCAAAGGGACTGTCATTGGTATAGCCCAAGTATTCAAGCAGGGAGTCCCAGGTAATCCTTTTAAATTTTAGTTTAACTTTCTATTTTAGAATACTTCCAAACATACAGGATAGTTAAAAAATAATATAAGCTCCATATATAAACCTCCAGCATACCCCTACTGCTCAAATACCCAGATTCACAATGTTAATGTCTTGCCACATTTGCAAGATAATTCTATTTATCAATCTTAATGTGTAGGTCCCTTGAACACATTACTGCCATGAACCTTTTGTGGTAATTAGAATATTCACTTATGGAACCACCTTAAGTGCAGTTAATCAAGTTTAAGGAATTTAACCATGTTCTTAAACCCCTCTATGAAGCTCTTGTCACAAATTGCATGTTTTTTATACAAGTCCAAAACCAGATTTCTCAATTACATTTTATGCATTTACCTTTTAGATCCTGTAGGAAGTAAAAAGTAGAGTTACAAACAAACAAAAAAAAGTAAATGGATTAGTGCTGCAGTCCTGAAAGTTGGCATAGCTACATACAGTAACAGTTAAAGTAACCAAAAAGGAGATCAAGCCTCAGTTAGAGATAAAAGCAAAGCCAGTCTGGCTGGGACTAAGGTAAATCAGAATATAGGGTAAAAGATGACAGTGTATGTACTCTAGACCTTCACCTACTGTGTGACACCAGAGGCAGAGAGTTTTATTATGTCTAGAACCTAAATTTTCTGTAAGACGCAATCTACATCAACCTGTCTGGATAGCTCAATTAACCCAAACTCCCGGAATCCTGAACAGGAATGAGGCCCTGTAATTCTGTACAGTTTAGTGTAATACTGGGGTACATCTCAGATTACGGTGAGCTGATAATTTAAAAAGTATAGGTAGAGCTTTTGTCTGATGCTCCCTTTATCCAGGGTAGGGGGCAGATGAGCAAAAAAATAAGGATAATAATTAAATAAATAATGGGGGGATAAGGGGTAAAAAAAAATGAATAGATTACAATACTGGTGGTCAAAACAAACAAACAAAAAGTACTGGTAGAGTCCCTTGAGGGTTCAAAGATTAAAAATTTGGAACTATTAAACTTTTCCATCTGGTAAAGCCCTGGTACCACTCAACCATTAGGAACTCCCAAGAAAATAGGCCAAGCCCCCTTGATTTTTTTTAAGGCACTATAGAGGTGATAGTTTTCTTTTTTGAATGCCCAAGGCACCCACAATTTGCATCCTTTCCTTCAGTTAGGGCCACAAAATCTCTTGCCAGGACCACTACAGTCACCTTCGAACTGGGTTTTATGTCTCTCCTTCTAAGCTCTCACCAGATCGGTCTTTCTAATATGGAAATCTGATTATATCAAAGATGTTCAGTGGTTCTCAGTCCCCAATGGCAGTGGTCTCCATTGCACTGTGCAAACCCCCAGCCCTAGGGTGGTGTCAGCCTGAGTGTCTGCAGAGAGACTTCATGGGGGCACTCTGGCCCTCTACCCTTGCTCTTTTTTTTTTTAAATATATTTTTATTAACAAATCTTCACACACATACAGTCCATATATGGTGTACAATCAATGACTCACAGTATCATCACATATTTGCATATTCATCACCATGATCATTTTTAGAATATTTGCATCACTACAGAAAAAGAAATTAAAAAAAAGAAAAATCTCATACATCCCGTACCCCTCTCTCTCATTGACCACTAGTATTTCCATATACCCAATTTTTCCCCCTTATATCCTCTAAAATTTATTTTTATTCATCTTTTTATTCATCTGTCCATACCCTGGATAAAAGGAGCATCAGACACAAGGTTTACACAATCACACAGTCACATTGTAAAAGTTGTATCTTTATACAATCATCTGCAAGAATGAAGTCTACCAGAACACAGTTCAAAAGTTTCAGGTACTTTTCTCCAGCCACTCCAGTATATCATAAATTAAAAAGGGGTATCTATATAATGCGTAAGAATAGCCTCCAGGATAACCTCTCAATTCTGTTTGAAATCTCTCAGCCTCTGAAACTTTATTTTGTCTCATTTCTTTCTTCTACCTTTTGGTTAAGAAGGCTTTCTCAATTCCTTGATGCTGGGTCCTGGCTCATCCTGGGGGTTCTGTCCTACACTGCCCCTGGGAGTCATTTCCCAAGTAAGGGGTAATGACAGTGATTTCACCTGCTGAGTTGGCCTAGAGAGAGAGGTCACACTGAGCAACAAAAGAGGTTCTCTGGGGGTGACTTTTAGGCCTAATTTTATGTAGACTTAGCCTATCCTTTGCAAGAATAAGTTCCATAGGGGCAAACCCCAAGGTTGAGGGCTTGGCTTATTGATTTGGTTGTCCCCTCTGCTTGGGAGAATATCAGGAATTCTCAAACGGGTAAGATGAATATTTCCTTTCTCCCCAGTCCCCCCAAGGGAACTTTGCAAACACTTCTTTATTCATTGCCCAAATTACTCTGCGATACTCAGGGCATCACACTAACCTGGGCAAACCAACAAAATCTCATGCCCAGTTCAAGAATCCATATATTTACAGTGTTAGACTAAACTGACCATACAAGTTATATTAGGTAATGCCAAGCCCTTGATTTTGAGGCTTGCCCTTATGAAACTTACTTCTGTAGTGGAGAAGATAAGACTACCTATAACAAAGGCTAAAAGTTGCATCCAGGAAGCCTCTTTTGTCACTCAGAAGTAGCCTCTCAATATCTCTCTCTCTCTCTCTCTCTCTCTCTCTCTCTCTCTCTCTCTCTCTCTCTCTCTCTCTCTCAGCCCAACTCTGCAAGGAAGATCATTACGCTCCCCCTTACATCATGGGACATGACATTCAGGGGTGAAAGTCCCCCTGACAATATATGGTATGATTCCCAAGGATGTGTCTGGCCCTGGCAATATGGGCTCAACAACATCTTCCTGACCAGAAGGGGGAAAAGAAGTGTAATAAAATAAGGCATCAGTGACTAAGAGAGATCAAATAGAGTCAAGAGACTGTTCTAGAGGCTATTTTTACTGAAGTTTCAGTTTGATAGTGCTAATTGCAATGGTTTGCTAAGCCCCAACCAACATTAGTCTTGTTACCTAGGGCTTGAACTGAGACTCAATAAAAGTTTCATGTACTAAGTTGCTTTCCTGGAAACTGTAATTCCCAGAGGGTTTCCTGGACAGATAAATCCTGAAACCCATAAGGAACAACCTCTCCAAGATTAAGAATAATTACATCCCCCTATCCTTTAAGAAGTACCAGCACCCCTTCTTAACCTGAAAAAGCCAGAATGGGCATTGCCTGAAGATCCCTATATATTAGGAGAAATATCAGAACAGAAGGAGGAGTTATAACATAGAAAATAAGATAAAACAAACGAATATGACTGCTGAATCACTATATTGATATTTTTTCTAGCCTCCAGTGTTTGCGGGAAGCTAGAAGGAAAAGATCTCAAATACTGAAATGATAACCCATAACAAACTCTGAAAATCTGTTCCATAACTACTTGTTGAAGTGTACTTTGAAAATTATTGCTTTTTCTTTGTATATATGTTATATTTCACAATAAAAAATAGTTTTTAAAAAAGTAAATGAATTAAACATTCCAGTCAAAGACAGAGATTAGGAGAATTGATAAAAAGAGAATGTTCTCTATTGATAAAATAAGTTGCAGAAATAAAAAAATTTGACAAAGAAAAGAGAATGTCCTCACTCTATGCTATTTACAAGAGAATCAGCTTAAATTTACAAACACTTCTAGGTTGAAAGTGAATGGATGCAAATAATATACCAAAATAGTATTTTAAAAAGCTAGGGTGGCATACTGTTATCAGATAAAATAGACTTTAAATAAAAAATTGTTATGACAGACAAACATTCATGATAGACTGATAAAGGTGTTGATTTAACGAGAAGACATAACAATTATAAATATATATGTACTTACCACCAGAGCTCCAAAGCATATGGAACAAATATTGGCAGATTTAAAGAGAGAAAGAGATGGTTCTACATTAATAGTAGGAGACTTCAACACTTCCCTTTCAATAATGGATAGAACATGTAAACAGAAGATCAATAAGGAAATAGATCTTAACAAACTAGACCTAAGAGACACATCGTATACCTCACCCAACAACAACAGGATATACATTCTTCCAGAGGAAAGGAAATCACAGACCAATATCCCTTACAAACATAGATGCAAAATCCCCAACACAATACTAGCAAATCAAATTCAACAGCACATTAAATTAATTATATAACACAAACTGTCAAATGTCAAACATGAAAAGAATTCTGAAAGCTGCAGGGGAGAAGCAGCTTCTCACATACAAAAGGAAAGGACACCGTACAGTTGAAAGAAACAACATAAAGAAATACAGACCTCTAGTAAGGGCAATCTGGAGGTTAATGGTAAATGGCAATACTACTGTATTTTATTTATGGTATATAACTCCATTTTTTTGCTTCTTACAGGTTCTAAAATGCATACTTATAAAAACTAATGATAAATATATGAAATGGTTTGGGACATAAAATGTGTAAATATATTATTTGTAACAAGTTCAACAAAAAGGTGGGAAGAGGGGTCATTTCAATTGACCAAAATGGTATTTAACAAAATCCAGCTCCATTTTGATAAAAACACTCAGAAAAGTAGGACTAGAGGGAAACTTCCCCAACATAATACAGAGCACCAATTAAAAACCACAGCTAACATCATATTCAATGATGAAAGCCTACAAGACAAGGGTACCCACCATCACCATGGCTGCTCAACAGCACACTAACAGTTCTAACCTTAGTAATTAGGCAAACAAACAAATAAATGGCATCCAAACAGTAAGGAGGAAATAGAACATTCCCTATTTACAGCTGATGTGATCCTATATAGAGAGAGAAAATCCAAAAAAAATCTACAAAGCTACTAAAGCTAATAAACAAATTCAGCAAAGCAGTTGGTACAGGATCAACATGCAAAAATCAATAGGGTTTATATGCCCTAGTGATAATCAATCTGAAGATGGAATCAAGAAAAAAAAATTCCATTTACAATAGCAACTCAAAGAATCAAATATCTAGGAATGAATTTAACCATGAATGTTTAGGACTCATACATGAAAAACTGCAACAGTTGCTAAAAGAAATAAAAGGAGACTAAATAAATGTAATCTATTCTATGTTTATGTACTGGCAGGCTCAATATTATTAAGGTATCAATTCTACACAAATGCATTTTTAGATTCAATGCAATCTCAATAAAAATTCCCACAACTTTCCTTGCAAGAATGGAAAAGCCTTTCAATAAATTTATATGGAAAGGTAAGAGGCCCAAATAGCTACTACCATCTTGAAAAAACAATAAAGTAGGAGGACTAACATTTCTCCATTTTAAGCTTATTACAAAGCTACTGCAATTTTTAAAGTATGGTACTAACACTAGTATAGATATAAAGACCAATGGAATCTATTGATTTTTTGACAAGGGAAAAAAGTTCCACTCAATAGGGATAGAACAGTCTCTTCAACTCATGGTTCTGGAAATACTGGATATCCATGTGAAAATAAATGAAGATAGACTCGCATCTCACACCAGATACAAAATTTAAGTAAAAGTGGATCAAAGACTTAAATAAAAGAACCAAAACCTTAAAACTCCTAGAATAATATGAGGGAGGCACATTCAGGACCTTGTTAGGCAGTGATTTCTCAGACTTTACACCAACAGCATGAGCAACAAAATAAAAAGTAGATAATTTGGGTTTTGTCAAAATTTAAAGCTTTGTGCATCAAAGGACTTCATCATGAAAGTAAAAAGACAACCTACAGAATATGCAGAATATATAAAGAAATCTTACAACTCAACAACTCAAAGACAAACCATCCAATCTAAGAATGCACAAAAGATTTGAATGGACATATCACTAATAAAGATATTAAAATGGCCAATTTAAAGAAGCTCTACATCATGAGCCATCAGGAAAGTGTAAACCAAGACCTCAGTGAGATACCATTCCATACCCACTAGAGTGGCCACTATTTAAAAAAAAAAAAAGGAAAATAACAAGTGTTAGAAAGGATCAAAGAAATAAGAATACTTGTTCATTGTTGGTGGAATGTTCATTGTTGGTGCAGCCACTTTGGAAAATAGTTCATCGTAAAGTTTAGTTTAGAATTACCATATGATCAGGCAATCCCATTTTTAGGTATATACTCAGAAGAATTGAGAGCAGGGATTTGAAAACATATTTGCACACCAATATTCATAGTGAGATTGCTCACAATTGCCAAAAGATGAAAGCAATCATTTCCATCAACAGACGAATGAATAAAACATAGTATGTACATACAATGGGATATTATTCAGTTGTAAAAAGGAATGATGTCCCGATGCATGCAACAACATGGATGAAACTTGAAGACATCATGTAGAGTGAAATAAGCCACATGGAAAAGGACAAATATTGTATGATCTCACCGATGTGAGAAACTAGAAAAAGGAAATTCATAGAGTCAAAAACTAGAATACAGATTACCAGGCACCTCAGAGGAGGTAGAGAATGAGAAGTTAATGCTTAATTAGTACAAAGTTTCTATCTAGGTGATGGAAATATTTTGGTAACAGATGGTGCTGATGGTAGTACAACATTGAAGTACAATTAACACTATTAATTATATATGTGGATGTACATATATATACATTTTATTTTATATATATACATATATATGTGTGTTACTAGAATAAAATTTTTGAAGAGGCAAAGGACTTTACAACACAGTGAACCTTAATGTAAACTATGGGGTATAGTTACTAGTATAATTGTAATAATATTATTTCATCAATTGTAATAAAGTTATCACACTAATACAAATGTTCATAATAGGAAAAATTTTGTGTTTGGGGAAGGGTACGTGGGAACTCTGTATTTTCTCCATGATTTTTCAGCAAACCTACAACTTCTCTAATAAAAAATAAAATGAAATAAAATAAAATAACCAAAAATGAATAAAATGGGATATTTAATATGTATGAGAAAATCATAAAAAAATCACATTATTGGTTGAATGTAGAAAAACATTTAAAATCTGTATTCCTGAAAACAATCATTTATAAATTTAAAGAGGAAAATTGGTGGTAAGAATAACTCAATGGTAAATCCACTAATTCCTTGGTCTCTCCTGATCCTATAGAAATAAATTAGAAAAAAATACTAAAACAGCAATAGAAAAATATGGAAAGATATAAGTAACTCTTAGAAGAAAATATCCAAATGATGAATGAATTCATAAAAATGGTCAGCCTTACTACCAAAGGGTGAAGCTACCAGCAGAAGCAAACTTTTTTTGCTTCTTAAATCCTCAAAGCTTTGGGTAGCGCTCACAGAAGGATAGGAGGAAGTGAAATCACTGTTCATATACCTGTTATTAAGAGTATAGCTGTCCTTTCGGAAAGCAATTTGATCATATATCAGGATTTTCAAAATTCAGATTGTATGACTGTTCTAAAACAATACTTATTTAAAAGCGGTATGAAATAAAATTTGAAAATTAAAATCCTATAATCCCACCAGCCTCACCATTTGATTTTTATCATTCTGACTCATTTCCTTGCAAGATTTTTTTTTTCTTTGCAAGATTTTTTTCTCTTTGTATGCTTTATGTCAGGGGTCACATTTCACTCTTTTTCCATGTGAGTATCCCCTTATTGCAGCACCACTTGTGGAAATTTTGTTTGGTTTTTCATTTGTTTGCTTGCTTGTTTGGGAAATGCATGGGCTGGGAATCGAACCCGGGTCTCCCGCATGGCAGGTGAGAATTCTACCACTGAACTACCCTTGTATCCCTTGCAAGCTATTTTTAAATGCATTGTACATAGTTGTAATATAGCATATAGTAGCATATAGTTGTTTTTTTTCACAAAATATTATATAAAGTAGCTTTTATCTATATTGCCATAAATTTTATTGGCACAAAATGTTCCTTGAGTAAAAATACACATGTTTATTTAATTATTGTTTCATTTTGGACATTTCATTTATTTCTAATTATTTTATTTTTTTCCAATAACATTGCAATAATCATCCTCCTTCAGTTACTCTTTTCTTCTATATTAGATTATTTCCTCAATAGAATTTTTGCAGTGATATAAAGTTAACAATGCTTTCTCAGTTCCTTAATTATATTGCCAAAGTAGTTCCAACGTTACTTTGAATTTAAAGGGCACCATGGAAGTATGAGAACCAGCTTAACTCTGAGAGTAGTGGATATTATTTATTTGGTCTTTTTTTCTAATTTACTAATATAAAAGAGCATTTTTTTTTAGTCCAGTCCTCTGACGAAGAGCCTTTAATAGAGGCAAAAATGAGCCATGCTGTTTCTAGTTACCATTCCAGGCCTAGCTTCAAATTATCTGACACAAGAACTATTAGAAACAAAATATTCAGAGGTGGAAAAGAATCACTCTCTGATAAAATTATATGGTTAAAACGTTTTGTGATTTATTAACTGCATATAATATATGGACTTTAAAAGAAAGGACAAACACATTTCATAAGACTATTCCATTTTCTAACTAAGAGTGAGAAAACTGATAGAAACTGCTTAGGAAGGAAGGCTATTAAAAATAAGCTGATAATGTACAACAAAAGACCGTACACTACAGTTCAGAAATACGTATCGCTAGGACTGAAGATGATTAGGACTGGTGGGAGTTACTGCTATCTGAATCAAGATAATACTCAATTGGATTAAAAAAAAACTTTGTGTTAATGTTCAAGGGATATTCTTTTATACAATTATAGGGAAGGAGAACCCTCTGACAACTCAGCTGTGCAAGATTTCATTTTTCAGAATGGACCATTATGAAAATGAAATTCAAAAGAGAATGGAATGCTTTTAGCTGACATTTAATGATTGTTGTTTATTTGGGTATGCTCTACTGCCCAAATGAGAAGTTAACCAGCAATTTTAAAATTCTTAATCAACATGGAACTCTAAAGCGCTTTGAAGCAACTCATTGATGATCATAGTTCAGAATTTTCACCTCTCGTCTCTCCCCCAAGTGGGGGCCATACAGGGTATGTTCAACATTTTTCATACCGTGGCACATGTAGAAAATTATGTCCTGTACACCGACCTGTTTGCCGTTTCTGGAGAGACTACATGAAGCAAGTCAAAAAAAAAAATTCTATTTTCTTTAAATTACACAGTTATGAGAAAAATTAAACCTAATAAAATTGTTCCCATTTATTAATTTAAAATCTGAACTTGATTTTGTGAATAAAATTTTACTTGAAATAACCACACAATCCCGTATCAAGCTCTTTTACCAGTTAACTCTTTGAATACGTGAAACTCAACAACAATAAGAAACTGTATACAAATTAGAGATAAAAAATAATTATCTTTCAGACTTTGAATGATTTGTAACAGTTAAATTAATCTTTAAAGGATCTATCACCTTTTTAATCATTACATATAATGTTGACTTTTCTTATGATAAGGTTAATGTGTTTTTAACCCAACAAAATCATTTGTACCAAGTATTTCAAAATAATCAATGAAGCCTAATTTCTGTAAATCACCTGCATTATTAGAGCAAACCTGTACATAGTTTGGATGGCACTAAAAGGACACTGTGGCTGTAAATGAACAGAAATATTTCTGTCCACTGATTGCCAAACCTCTGGGAAGGTCTTGTCCTGAGTTGCAACCTCTGAAGTCCCTGAAATCTGTTCTACAGCTAATTGTTACACTGTGCTTGGAAATTTATTGATTTCTGTGTATATGTTATTTTTCACCAAAAAAAAGAAGAAAAAGTCAATTGTGATGATAAAAAAAAAACTGTTTATTCCTTCTAGCCTCCAATATTCTGGAGCAGCTAGAAGGAAAAGTCTGAGATGATGATATCAGATTCCATGAAAAACTATGGAATCTGTCCTGTAACTACTTGTTGAAGAGTACTTCGAGAACTATTTTTTTTTCTTTCTTTGCTTTGCATATATGTTATACTATACAATTAAAAAGTTAAAAACAGTAAATAAAAATAATACAAATAAATACAAAGAGTCACCTGAGAGGACCTCTTTTGTTGCTCAGATGTGACCTCACTCTCTCTAGGCCTCACTCTGCAGGTGAAACCATAGCCCTCCCCACTACAAGTGACATGACTTCCAGAGATAAAATACTCCCTGTGGGTATGGGAGATGACCCCCTGCTATGAGCTTGGCCCTGACACCATTGATCAACAATGCCATCCTGACCAAAAGGGGGAAAGAAGTGTAATAAATAAGGAATCAGAATCTGACAGAGTTCAAATACAGTCAAGAAGTTACTCTGGAGGTCACTCTTATGCAAGCTTCAGTTAGACATTGCTACCTGTCATAACTTGCCAAACCCCAACCAAAACCATTACTGCCAATCTTAAAAAATATCTTGGGCATTATATAAGATTCTACAAAGACTCCATACAATAAGGTGACTCTCCAAGACCTAAAACCTCCAGATGGATCCCTAGACCAGATAAGCCCTGAAATGCAGAGGGACCAGCCCTTCCAGAACATCAACTAGTTCCATCCCCCTATCCCATATTATCAGCAACCCCTTCCAACAAGGAAAAGCTAGAATGAGCATAGCCTAAATACCCCTAAGGAGTGAGAAAAAGATCAAAGGTGATTGCGGAGTTACACAGAGAAGGTCGAGTTTAACAAATGATAATGAGTGCAGAATCATTATATTGATATTTCTTTTAGCCTCCATTACCTTAGAGCAGCTAGAAATAAAAATCAAAATTACGGAATTGTAACCCATACCAAACTCTGAAATCTGTTCTGCAATGAATTGTTGCAATGTACTTTGAAATTTATCGCTTTTACATATATAAGTTATTTAAAGAGAAGAAGGAGCATAACAGAGAACATAGGATTTAACAAATGAATATGACTGCTGAATTATTATATTGTTATTTCTATTGGTCTCCAGTGTCTTGGAGCAGCTAAAAGAAAAAACAAAAAAATTGTGTAACTGTAACCCATAACAAACTTTAAAATCTGTTCTATAACTATCAGTTAAAATGTACTTGGGAAAAAAATGTACTTGGAAATTTATTGCTTTTCTTTGTATATATGTTATATTTCACAATAAAGAAAAGTTAAAGAAAAGAAACTATGGGATGAGAAAAATTGGATATAATACATATAGACAACCCTTTTGAAGAGAGGAATGTGGAACAGAAAATGGGGCAACAGCTGGCCTGAGAAGTTGGATCAAGAGAGAGTTTAAGTGGAATGAAAAGGTGTGTTTGAAAATTGATGGCAATGATCCAGTAGAGAAAAACTTATGATATAGGAGAGAGAAAAGACAAATTTTGGCTTCAGAGCTTTAACTGATGGGAATTGCAGGATCAAAAGGGAAGAGACTGCCCTTGAATAGGTGCAGGCACCCTTCATCCTCATAAATAGAAAGGCCAAGAGAATGTGTTCAGATGCAGAATGTAGGTAGATGGGAGGGTTGGAGTCTGTAGAATTTTGCACATTTTAAGGGTCTATTAGACTCAAAGTGAGGCAAAGCAGTATGTCAACATTATCTGTTCACGTTTTTTAAATTTGTTTCTTTGCTTTATATCTACTTCTATGGAAACATCCACAAAATCACTGCTTACATCTACTGAACATCCTCAGCTGTGGTCACGTGCAAAGCAGTGTGGACTGGCAAAGCCCACATCTGAAAAATCCCTTCAGTGACCTTCCTGCCCAAAATAGCCCAAATCTAATCACAAAAATTCATCAAACTAACCCAGTATGAGGGTCACAGCAACTGAACTGTACTGTAAAAAACTGTCAAGGTCATGAAGGGCAAGGAAAATGTGATGAACTGCTCTCAATTGAAGAAGGATAAAAAGAGATAATGGTTAAATACAACATGAAAGGCTGGATTGAATCTTGTACTTAAAGAGAAAAAGTGATTGTGAAGACCATCTCTGAGGCAACTGGTGATATTAGAATGAGGTCTGCGGATTGAATGGTAGTACTTTATCAGTGTTAATTTCCTGAAATTGATGTATAGTCTCTGGTGATGCAAGAAAGTGTTCTTGTTTCGAGAAATACACACCGAAGTGTTTAAGATAATGAGACACTACGTCTGCAATGTATTCCCAAATGAGTCATAAAAATATGTACTAATAGCACTGGGTGTTTATGCATTTGTGTGTGTGGAGAAAATGAGACAAAGAGAGGATATAAAGGGTACACAGAAGTCCTTTGTAATAAATATTCTTTCAAGTTTTCCATAAGTTTGAAACTATTTCAATGTAAAAAATTTTAAAAACTTGTTTTCTAATACTTTTTCCTATTGTAAAAAATAACATATGAGCCTTATAGATAATATAAGATATATAGATGGACAAAAAGAAAGTACAAAATTCACCCATAATTCCATTCACAGAACAAATGATTGTTAACTTTTTTGTATATATTATTTCAGTCTATCTAAATGTTCTAATTATTAAGAAGTCAACATTATTTTCTAATAAGACAGTAGATCACTCCATCAGCAGAGCAAAGAAAATCATCAAACAGCTATGACCCCAGTTTTGCATCATCAGAGATGGTCATGTCCCCTTATTTTCACACCTGAAACAAACTGAAGCTCCCACTAGGGTGATGACACAGCAGAGAAAAAGACAAGCTGCAGGTCACTCTTCAAATAAGACATACCTGCCTAGACATGGGACTGAAATCAGAGAGGTGGATGCAGAGAAGGGAGCATCCTTTCTTGTCAACTCTCAAAGAACATGAGGATGTTGAAGCAGGAGTCTATGTTAGAGATATTTAGGAGGGACAGCTGGGAAGACTAGGGATGGAGTAGAAATGTAGAGGAAGGAGGTCAGGGAGGTGAAGATTGGACAGACTGGATGTGATGAGAATAAAGACAGCACAATCAACCACAGAGAGAGTTTCAAACATAGAAAAGGCTCAAAACATCATAGTTACTTATCTTCTTCAAAGCATTTTATCTATTTTGTACCTAAGAAGACAACTTTGACTTTTGGGGCTTTTTGAGTTAATGGAGTCTGGCTAATCTTGGCCAGGAGTCTGTTCCCAATACAGTTTAGACTCTGGGAAAACTTATTTAACCTCATTACAATTTAAGTCAGGTTGCTAGGTAACTGCATCCAAGGTTCTTTCTGATACCAAAATCAAGATATCTGTGCAAAAAAGTCAGTAAGCTAATTTGAAGATTAGAGAGAGCTGATAGTCTCCAAAGACCTTTAATCATCTCTTATCTATGGAACTAGCTCTGTGTGAGCAAAGGCATGCAACTTACTACAGGAGGTCATAATTCATTTACCTGGAGCTCTTTGTCATCTACTCATTTTGTCATCTATTCATTTCATAAATATGAGGGAATGGCATCAGTCCCTCCCACTGAAAGTTACAGAAGGGTGAGAACAGCCGAATATGAGCTGAAAATACAAAATACCTTTCCCTGCCTGTTGAAGCCTTTGGACGCTGTAGTAAAGCACAGCCCTATGAGGGTCGAGATGGAGATGGGCTCAGGACTCCTAAAGTTTGACCACAGGACTCTGGCTTATAGGAAACAAGGAAGCATGGGGGAACTAGAGGCAGAAACTCAATACCTAAAAGACAGGTGAAAGGCATCCTATGTACATGGTGAATTGTCAGCCTTATTCTAGTGTTCACCATCCTATGCATGAACTCATGGACTGGACATGTATTCTTCTAATGTCATAGCATTGCCATGGAGTATAATGCTAAATACTTCATTTATTGGACAAAAAACTTGAGTCCTATGAAATTATGTCATATCCATAAATATTATGAAGGAAAGAGTTTAAGAGCCTATAACTACATTGAACACATCAAACAAAAATGACTTGGAAGAGGTCACTGACATGGACCATGCACTAAAAGATACTTCAAACATCTTATTCAAATAAAATAAGCTTGATGTGAATCTTTAACATCAGAAAGGAAAAGCAAATGAGAACAGGGAATGTCTCACATAAAATCCAGGATGGTGCCTTCAGTTGTTCTTTTGGCTCTTTCTGATTTTCTTTCTTTTGTTAAAATCAATCTGTGACCCATTTAAATTTCTCTCCCACCCAACAGTAAAATGTAGAAAGCAATAAGTTCATGTATCCCAGAGTGTAATACCCATAGAAGATTCTCTGGTTTCCAGACTCCATCTATCACCTCAGTTGATGAGACCTAAGACTGCTGCTTGCACAGACTTGACATATTGTCACATAAGAGGGGATGAAATGTATTCATATTAAGCTCAAGCAACATTTGGATTGAGACACACAATTGTTCCCTGTTTCAAGAGGGAAAAAAATTTTAACAATTCAAAAATTAGGCTAAGGACAATAGGCTGAGCCCCCAATCTTGGGGTTTGTTCATATGAAATTTAATCCTGCAAAGGATAGGCTAATCCTACTTAAAATTAGGCCTAAGAGTCACCCCAAGAGAACCTCTTTTGTTGCTCAAATGTGGCCTCTCTCTTTCAGCCAACACAACAAGCAAACTCACTGCCCTCCCCCTGTCTATGTGGGACATGACTCCCAGGGATGTGGACCTTCCTGGCAACGTGGGACAGTAATCCTAGAATGAGCTGAGACTCAGCACCAAGGGATTGAGAAAAACTTCTCGACCGAAAGGGGGAAGAGAGAAATGAGACGAAATAACGTGTCAATAGCTGAGAGATTCCAAATAGAGTCGAGAGGTTATCCTGGAGGTTATTCTTATGCATTAAATAGATATCACCTTTTCAGTTAAGGTGTAATGGAGAGGCTGGAGGGAGCTGCCTGAAAATGTAGAGCTGTGTTCCAGTAGCCATGTTTCTTGAAGATGATTGTATAATGATATAGCTTTCACAATGTGACTGCATGATTGTGAAAACCTTGTGTCTGATGCTTCTTTTGTCTATGTTATGGACAGATGAGTAAAACACATAGATTAAAAATAAATAAATAATAGGGAGACCAAATGTTAAAATAAATTTAGTAGATTGAAATGCTAGTGATCAATGATAGGGTGGGGTAAGGCGCATGGTATGTATGAGTTTTTTTCTATTTTCTTTTTATTTCTTTTTCTGAATTGACGCAAATGTTCTAAGAAATGATCATGGTGATGAATATACAACTATGTGATAAAAAAAGAATGTTCATATTGTATGTCAATTGGTTTTATTAATAAAAATTTAAAAATTAGGCTAAGGGAAAATTATTTTTATCTTGGACATTTAAAAAGGATGGGTGGCAGCTTAGCCATTTTTATTGTAATTGTCCAGCAAAATCAGATTTGTCAACAGTGATGCACTCGGCTATAATTCAGCAACATTCCTGCCTGAATGTTCAAAAAGTGATGATCTTTTTTCATGGAATTGTTAATAGTTTTCCAATGTGAACCTGCAAGCAAGCAAACAGCCCTAAGTGATTTAAGATCTTCATTTTATCTTTATTTAAATACCATGGGAAAATAAGTCTTCAATTTTTAAAATATATTTACAAAGTAACTCTTTATCAAATTAATAAAAGGAAGTTTATTCTCCCCTTGAAATGTTTTGTTGCAAGTTAGTTAATTCTGGGCCCACTCCTGGACATTTGTTGGGATGTTGCCATGGTTATCCCCAAGAGAGGCCAATGTGATATGTGAGTAGGGTTTAACGGAAGTAAGCATTTGGTACTGTGTCGAACAGAAGGGTGAAAGGAGGTCAGACATCATGTCTGTGGTGTTTGTGCAGCCAGGGGACAAATATCTTCCTTACTGGGGCTGTCACAGCACAGCCATTCTTTGGATGATGCCCACCACAGCAGAGTCACCCCTCAAAGACAGGCTTCTTATGGAGCTCATCTGCTGATACAGTAGTGAAAAAAGTAAACAGGAATCTGTGGTGTCTTGAACACAGGCAAACAGAAGGGATTAGGGGAGCTCTCCAGAAAAAGCCACTTGTAAACTGGAAGAGAGCAATGATGGTCAGAGTAGGGAGGAGGTATGGAAGGGCAGGAATGGGAAATGCGAAAGGTAATCTAGGTAGCAAAAGCAGCACATGGAAAAGCAGGCAGGACAGAGCATGAAACTGTGGGAAACTGCCCAGAGTGGAACTTGACGAGCAGTGTTTCTCCCAGTGTGGTCCAGAAACCACACCCATAGGAAGCCCCCAAAGGGTCTGTTGAAATGCAGATTTCTGAGCCCTGAAGCTGATCTACTAGATTAGAATCCAGAGCCTAGGAATTTTCATGTTCAATATACATTCCAGGAGATTCTTATGCATATTAGATTTTATATTCTCTACATGGTATAAGTATGGAGAAGGAGAAAGTGGAAAAGATACACCTGGAGAGGTAAGCAGAGCACCCAACCACCAAGTCCTTGACTGCTAGGATTCAGAACTTGTGTCCTTTCTAAGTACACTAGAGAAGCCACAGCCAGGATTTATTTATACCAGAGTACAAAGGGGACAGAATTCTACTTCAGAAAAGTCATTCCCGATGTCATGTTAGAGAATGGATTGGAGCTGGGCTAAACTGGGTCAGATGGTAATAATAGTAATAAAAGACAAGAGCTTAGTGAGCAAAAAGATGAGAAGAAATAGTAAAAAAGTAAAATGGACTACAACTGGGAATTGAGCCAATGAGGTTGGTAGTGGCAGGGTGTGATAGGGAGGTTTTTTAAAAATTTTTTATTGGGAAATATATATACAAAAAAGCAAAAAAATTCAAAGTACTTTGAAATAAGTAGTGATAGAATAGATTTCAGAGTTTGGCATGGGTTAAAGTTTCACAATTTTAAGTTTTTCCTTCTAGCTGCTCCAAGACAGTAGGGATTAAAAGAAATATCAATATATGGATTCAGCAGTCATACTTATTTCTTAAACCCTGTATTCTCTGTTATAACTCCTCCTTCCACTTTGATTCTTCTCCCAATCTTTAGGGGTATTTGGGCTATGCTCATTCTAACTTTCCGTGTTGGAAAGGGCTGTTGATAATATGGGATGGGGGATGGAACTAGAGGGCTGGCCCCTCTCCAAGAAACCTCTGGGTTTCAAGACTTATCTGACCTAGGAACCATCTGGAAGTTGTAGGTTTCTGGAAAGTTATCATAGTGCATGAAACTTTTGTAGAATCTCAGATACAGTCCTAGGTGTTCTTTAGGGTTGACAGGAATGATTTTGGTTGGGATGTAAAAAACCATGGTAAATGACAATATCTAGCTGAAGCTTGTGTAAGAATGGCCTCCAGAATAGCTTCTCTACTTTATTTGAACCCTTTTAGCCACTGATACCTTATTTTGTTACATTTATTTTTCTTCTTTTGGTCAGGAAGGCATTGTCGATCCCATGGTGCCAGGGCCAGGCTCATCCCTGGGATTCATAACCCATTTTGCCAGGGAGACTTTCACCCCTGATGTCATGTTCCACATAGGAGGGAAGATAATGATTTTACTTGCAGAGTAGGTCTTGGAGAGAGGGAGGCCACATCTGAGTAACAAAAGAGGTTTTCTGGAAGTAACTCTGAGGCATAATTATAGGTTGTTTAGCTTCTCTGCTGCATAACTAAGCTTCACAAGAGCAAGCCTCAAGATCAAGTGCTTGGTCTGTTGACTTGGAGTCCCTAATGTTTGAGACAATATCAAGGGTTTGGTAAGATGGTTTTAAAGACAGAGAGGACTCAAAGGTCTAGCTTGAGTACTTGAGGGTGGTGCTGGGGTCACAAGTGTGGTGGGCAGAGGGAAATTCAGGTTTTGGTACAAAGTTTGAAGTGCCTGTGGGACTCCAGCTCAGACGACACACTTGGGATACAATTAGAGCCTTGTAAGGTGCCAATACATAGATGGTATTAGAAGCTACAGAAAAATAAATCTGTGGTATCTCTTTTTCTTCATAACAGGCAGTGAAGTGATTTCACTATTCTTACTAGCAGACGGTGTCATAGACATCTCTATAGAAGCAGAGGGTTCAATGGTCTTCACATTCTATTGGTTTCCTCCTATCTACTGAACTAATCTGGGAACAAATACCTGCTGTGCTTTCCCTCAGTTTGATCCTGCTCTACTACCTGCAGGCTAACTCCAGTACAGAAAAACAAACCCTCACACACATGCACACATGTATACAACATACACTTACACTTCCCAGCCACTTTTCTGCAAACATAAGTAGTCTTCCCTCTACTTGCCATTTCATACGCAAGCCCATTCCAAGTATCAATGAAGATTGAAATTTCTTCTTGTTTTGTGATTATGTTTGCCTATAACAAAAGAGCTGGTGTGAAGATGAAACAGAAGAGTCATTTTAAATCACATTCTGAGTTTACAGTTAATGGCTCCTTCCATGGTTGGTTTCTAGCATCACCCCCGCTTCTCATTCCCTTCCTAAATATCTTCTCCAGAATTTTCTTAATTTCAAACTTATTCAATAGAACCAAGTAATATAAAGCAAGCAGTAAATGGTCTTCCTACCATGCTCTTTATGTTGAATAGAGTAGCAGGGACACCTCATTGATCAAGCATACATAGACCTTTTCCCAGGGAGACTGGAAATCAAGGATGTGTAGAAGAAAAATGGAGTAATTTAGGCTAAGAAACTTAAAATGGAGTCAGAGAGCTGTGCACACAAAAAGGTCCTAAAGCCACTCTGGCCCTTGCACCATCACCAAAACGGAACGTTGTCAACAAAACCTAAACAGCTCACAAAAAATAACTTCCTTTCTGAAGAAACAAAACCTATTTCTAAGACCCCTATCTTAACCAACTTCTTTCTTTTCTCCTCTTCTTTCCTTTAAAAATTCTTGCCTGACAACCCCAACTTAGGACACAGTTTCAGGTGTTACCTAAATCTGTGCTCCCCAAATAGCAATTCTAAGATCCCAAATAAATGCCTTTTTGTGCATTGCAGCTTAGTTTACTACTTCTCAGTCAACATAATTTAAAAAAAAAAACAACAGTTTTTCTGGGTTAAGGGCTTCCATACACATCCTTGTCTTCAGTTTGACTGACCCATTTTCCCTACTTTTTTTTTTTTCTGGAAATCTTTTCAGCTGTATTAAACCTCCTTAATTGATTCTCTAATTTTCTTCATTCTCCCCCTATCTTCATTATTGTTCTTTTTTTTAATCTTCTATTAGATTTTTTCTTCAACTTCATGCTCCAACACTTCTATCACTTTTTAAAATTTGTGACGTCATCTTTTATTATTCTGAGAACCCTTTCTTGTTCTTCTTTTATAACTTCTAATCTTGTTTTGTGTGTGCAACACCTTCTCTAATATTTCTGAGGACATTATAAGGTTTCTTGAAGTCTTCCTCTGCTCCTTACATTATCAGCATTGCTCTTTTATGATGTTTGGGAGTGCTTTGCTTTCAGGTTGGAGCCTTTCCTCAGATATGTCAAGATACTTGGCTATTGGTTCATATTTAAGAATATGGATTACATCTTTTTTATTCCTTTACTGTCTGTTTTAGCTCCCCAGCTGCTAAACAAATATCATACAATGGGTTAGCTTAACCACATGAAATATTGGCTCATGGTTTCAAGGGCAGAAGGCTTGCTTCCTCCAAGACTTGGTATCTTCTGGCTGCCGTCAATCTCTGAGGTTCCTTGTATTTTGCATCTTCTTCTTTCTCTTCCAGCTTCTGTTGAATTCCAGCTCTGGTTCTCCTTGTGGCTTTTCTTTCCATTTTCAATTTCCCTTGCTTATAAGGGCTTCAGCCATTTTGATTAAGGCTTACTCTCATTCTGTTTGAGCATATCTCAACTAATAACACCTTCAGAGGTCCTATTTACATGTGGGTGGGTTCACACACATGGGACTGGGGACTGGGATCTGAACCCAGTTTTTGTGGGGAACAAGATTCAATCCCCTCAGTTAACATGCATGCATGAGTGGGAGGTGGCAGGCCTTGGACTCAGGACTTCCCTGCTGACTGTTCCAGTGTGTCCTCTTCAGTCATGAGCTAGTTTGGCACATGGTTCGAAACCCACAGCAATGAAAACCTTGACAAAATCAATATGTCTTTGGATGATACAATCAAATTGAATTGAAAGAAAGGAAACAAGCAAAATTTTCCAAGACTGAATAGAAGACTCCAAGAAAGTGATACCTGGCAATTCAGGGAGAAAATACAATGGGGAATCCAACAGAATTCTGGTTTTGGTAAGAAAAGTCTGACCTGAGAGCCATGCCTGGAAAGGGACATCCTTATGGGGTTATCACTGGCCTTGCAGCTATGAAAGCAACAGGAAATCAAAAAGGAGTTAGTCCTATGAATTGACCACCCCTAAGTGACAAGATTATAAAGTGATATTTTCCTTTATTAAAATGGAAGGCAAACCTTTCTGAGACAAAATGAAGTGCAGAGGAAAACAGATGTCACTCTCAAGAGACCTAACCAGTTAAACAGAAAAAATAATATTCCAACTAATTTTACCAGAAGGAAAATAAATTAAGCCATCAGAAAGACACATGACAGGCAACTTTTCTTTTCAGAAGAGGCCTGAAGGATCAGGCCCAGTTGAAAACGGCACAACTGCTAGATGATGTAGTAGTAAAAAAACTCTCCAATGGCAGACTTCCACTGCAAATGGAGGAATTTTAATGGTATCCACTGACAATCCTAGAGTGGTGTAGTGCCCAGTAGTAACCATGATTTAATTGTACTGCTGTGCCCTCATTCTTGGCAGAGCAGGAACAATCTGAAATGAAGAAGGTTCCTAAAGGTATACTCCTACAATTCTTTTACCTTTTATTCATGGGCAGGCACCGGAATTGAATCTGGATCTCTGGCATGGCAGGCGAGCATTCTGCCACTGAGCCACCATTACACTACCATACTTCTACAATTTGATATAAATGAGGTGTATCCCTACAATTTTACATAAACAGTGTTGGAAAACAGGGATGACTTTGAGAAGTGATCGGGGTCCTGAAGGAAGAAAGAGCCACTCTCATATTCAACAAAGGAGGAAGCTGCCTTGTAACCATGGGATAGATCCCAGGTCAAAGGGACGTTTTGAATGACAACTCTATTTGAAAAGTTGAATTGCTTGAAGAGCTTGTCATAGAAATTCAAGAATCTTTATTGCAAAATATTCACAAGGTTAAATAACTCTTTATTTTTATTTTTTAAGTTTTTTTTAATGTATAAAATAATTCCCTGAAAGAATAACAGGGAAGACACACCTATCTGGTCTTAAAGTTTTCATGGTTGGCTCAGCAGACCCATCCTCTATTTGACTTCTTTGGATTCCTCATGCAGCAGAAGAAAGATAGAGATAGAAATCAATTATTTTTATGATAGTGATATTTAGAATCTCATCTTCTTTGCCTATTTTTTAGAATTTGTCATGGTAAATTTTGGTCTTTGGAAATATAAGTAGGTCCCTTTGTTGCTTCTACTTATGCTTTAATAGTGTTGGTGTATTAAGTGCAGTTGCTTTTCTTCAGTAGAAATGTTTACAAAATTCGTTAGAATTCCAGTTTGAGGTTTTAAGATTTAGGGGAATATCTGTAACTCAGTTCTTTTTTCAAGTATTGTTTGGTTAATTCTTCAGAATGGGAAATCTTTAGAGGTAAACTTTTAATAAGAATGTGACTCTAGGCTCTCTGTTTAAGGTCTCTGTTTTAGGTCTCTGTTTAAGATGTTGGTATTCAAAGACTGTGAATGCATGTTTACAAAATTATCTGATAAGGCCCTATAAGAGAAGGTCCAGTGTAAAAAAATCTCACAGTTTGTGTTCATAAGCACATTACTTCATGTGGTAAATGAAGAAAGCTTGAGAGGAAGTAACAGGTTGAAGAACAGGTAACTGAGTGAAAAACTTCAAAACCCAGGTCAGAGGTATTCTATTTGGATATAGTATAGTCTTGGGTCCAGTGTCCACAAAGTATTTTTCAAGTGATATTTAAAAAAACTATAATTAAAATAGATTGAGACCCATAGATAATTTGGTAGTAAAGGTAATAACCATAAAGTCCTATACTTTCTTCTTATTCAAAAAGTTGATTTTAAAAGCTTTTAAGCTTGGTAAATTAAGCAGTATCCTACTCCAAGAACAAAAATATACTTATCTATGTCACAATGGAAAATCATGCAAAATGCACTTTAAAATACTGAAAAGAACCCACATGTTTTAAAATGTTAAAAAAATTATATAGAAATATATATAAATATATATGTTTTATCACTCTTGCCTGCCTTGCATTGGATACTAGAGTTCATTGTCACTGATGGACCTTGGGTTTCTTAATGGTTTATTCAGAAGCCATGAAAGCCATCAGTAACAGTTTCATGCTAATACCAAAGAATTAAATCCAATCCTAACTATCTGGTATTTTGAAAATGCTTCTAGTGATAAAGGATTATTGGAAGTCAGTCACTGTAATTGAAAATAAACTCCTGTCTCTCCTTAGCTATTTTATGCTTTTTGTAGAGGCCAAGTACCTTTGTAAAACATTTTTGCAAATATGAGTGTTTGTATTTGGTCCAGGAATAATACATTTTAGACTGGTTAAAATTATCGGTAGCTTATTTTAAAACAAAGGAAAAAATGACTAAACATGAGTTTGCTGTTTTTTAGAACAATTTGTGAAAATATGGTATGAAGGTAGTTTTTATTTTTCTGTTATGTTAAATATTGTACAGAGCTATTATTAATGCCTTTGAAAAAAAACTTAAAAATTGCCCCCAAAATTGACATTAAGTGCATCAAGCAGCAAAATGTCTTTGGTATATTAAACTTTTTGTGCAAAAAATAGGACTCTATTCCCAACACTGTTATTTGAGCTCAAATTTCTTATCTAAAGAACACTGACATTATAATTCAAGTAAAATGCATTCTCAACACCCCAAGAAGCAGAACCATCTTACGGGAGGTAGGGGGTGGAATATGTTAAATGAAGATTTATAGTATGGCAAAAAGCCATTTTGTATAGAAATCGGTGTTATGGGTAAAGTTACAGTGTTCTGAACTAGGTTTTTGCTGTTGTGGGCTGAGTCATTTATTTTAATTATACTCTTGGGAAAGCTACTGGAATTCAGTTAAAAGTGGTTTCCTCTGGTATTTCAATTTAGCATATTTCTTTTGTTACTTACATTTACAGGGTTGTAATTGTGGTTTGACTCTGTGAAACAGAAAATGCAAGGCTATAGCAACCAAATTAAGAATTTCAACAAACATTAAAACTCACAGGGCCACACCCCATGAGGCTATAGGACTAGAGATAATTTATAACACAGATGCTAATATTCTTTCCTAGGAAACTTATTTTTCATTGAACAAATCTAGATATCTAAATAACAGAATGGCCTAATAACCTGAGGTAAATCAATGTCATAAAATACAGTGAAATAGTTAAAAACATGGTAATCCCATGTGGATTAGGATGGCTAGATGTCAAAGACATGTTATTGTGATGAGTTTCCCATTGTCTTCCAGTAAACCCTTGCCTAAACTCAAGACAGCAAAATCAAGAAGAGGGCACCATGTGCAGACAGAGAGAATACCAGAAGAATACCACTAATTCTGGTTCAAGGAGCAGGAAAGGAGAATCCTAATATTCAGAGTAGAAGGAAAATATCTTTTTTAAAAATCTGCTTTCTCTATTCTCTCATGTTCTGTCCCTCAGACAATCCCACAATGGTGTTATCAGTGATAGTGTATTTAAAATTCTGAGCGAGGGGAACCTATCTCTCTAATTAGAGAAACTGTGGTCTCAAAAAAATGGGGCTATTTTCTCTGTGTGTCTTGTTATTATTTGTCCCTGCATGTAGGCATGGTAGCTGGAAGTATGCAGAAAAAAGAGTAAGTAAAGCCACAGAGCAGGACAATTTAAAGGAGAAACACCAAGCACCTGGAAAGTGCTAGAAAGATGATGAAGAAAGGATAAATGGAAAAAAAAACATAAATTTGTTTATGAAAAAATTGGCAACAAAGCCGCTAGAGCTAATAAATGAATTCAGCAAAATGGCAGGGTACAAAATCAACATGCAAAACTCAGTAGTGTTTCTACACAGTAATAATGAACAAACTGAGGAGGAAGCCAAGAAAAAAGTCCCATGTGCAATAGCAATTAAAAGAATCAAATATTTAGGAGTAAAGTTAACCAAGGAAGTAAAAGACTTATACTTGAATAACTATAAATTTTTCTAAAATAAATCAAAAATCTAAATAAATGGAAGGACATGCCATGCTCATAGATTAGAAGACTAAATATTGGTATGATGTCAATTCAACCCAAAATGATTTGCAGATTCAATTTAGCTTAATCAAAATTCCAACAGCCTTCTTTGCAGAAATGGAAAAGCCAATCATCAAATTTATTTGAAAGGATAAGTGGCCTTGAATAGCCAAAACTATCTTGAAAGAGGAGAATGAAGTTGACGAATTTACACTTCTTAACTTTAAAGCTTAGTACAAAGCCAGATTGGTCAAAACAGCATGGTACTGGCACAAGGATAGATGTATAAACCAATGGAATAGAATTGGGAGTTGAGAAATAGAATGCTATCTATCACCTATGGCCAATTGATTTTTTTTTTTTTTTAGCTAATTGATTTTTGACAAGGCTACCAAGTCCACTCAATGAAGAAAGAATGATGATGGGAGAACTGGACTAACATATGCAAAAGAATGAAAGAGAGGACCCCTTCCTTGCACCAGATAGCAAAATCAACTCAAAATGAATAAAGACCTTAATATAAAAGGCATAATAATCAAACTGTAGAAGAACATGTAGGAAACATCAGGATCTTGTTTTTGGCAATGATTTCTTAGACATTACACCCATACACAACCAAAAAATGGTAGAAAAGAGGGAAAGAACAGGGGAAACAGAAACAAAACAAATGGCAAAATGGGAGGCCTAAATTCAAACACATCAATAATTACATTAAATTAAAAAGTTTTGAGCACACCAATAGAAATACACAAAGGTAGTCAAAAGTGAAATAAAGCAAGAAACTATAATGGTCTACAAGAACCTCATTTTAAATGTAACATAATATGGTTAGCTTAAAAGTACATGAATGGGGTGGTACAGCAGTGGTTCAGTGGGAAAATTCTCTCCTTCCATGCTAGAGACCCAGCTTTGATTCCCAGCGCCAATCCATGCCAAAAAAAAAAAAAAAGTACATGAATGGTAACAAAAAAATAAGGAAAAAAAAGTACATGGATGGAAAATGTTATACCACACAAATACTCAAGAGAAGAAAGCTAAACTGACTCTATTAATGGCAGACAAAGTAGACCTCAGAGTAAAGAAAATCACCAGGGGTAAAGAAGGACATAAAATATGAAAAAGTGTCAATTCAAAAAGAGAACATAACTATCCTAAATGTGCATGCACCTAACCATAGAGCTTCAAAAATAAATGAAATGAAATCTGAGAGAACTGAAAGGAGAAATGGACAAATCCATGATTATAGTTATAGACTTTGTCAAAAGACAAATTAGAGTTGAATTGTATACATAGCATTTTGTTCAGGATACCAAGAGTGCTACAGAAGCAAAGTAATTGCCTACAAAAGCAAAAGCACCTTTGAGCCTGGGATTTTTATGGGTAGTTTTATAAACAACAGGAAGTTGGCTAGGTTCTATTGATTCAAACAGGGTCCTGTTGGTCTTGTAGTTGTGGGTTAAAAATATAGGGACTTTACAATGGTGAGTAGCAGATATTCCATCTAAGGTTCTAAGCCTGACTTGGACCTCTACAGTTAGGGAAAAGGAACACAACTCAGGACTGATTGCCCATCCCTTGGATACTTCACTTTCATTCTATCAGGAGGTATTTGTTGGCATTCAAATACCCTAGTTCAGAGTTTTAAAGTGAAAAAAAAATCCTAAAAATGAGAAATTATCAGAATTTAACCCCTCATTTTTGAAGAAAATTTAATAAGGGGGGAAAAAAGAAAGATAGCAATAAGACAGAAGGCAGGTAATCAAGAGTCTCTAGCATTTGAATGTATTACACATTACTATTTTTCAAATCAAATGTCTAGGAAGATTCTAACACTTGATGCATTGCAGTTTCAAATTCAATTACAGGATACTCTGGTAAGGATAAGTGAATATCTTCTAATTGTATTAGAGTTTAATTTTGTTCACCTTTATAGACACAGAGGAGGTTAACTGGTGTTCTTGAGTGCTCTAGTATAATTTGCTTCAACTATCTAGCAGCCAAAATGAGTGACCTAAGTCAAGTGATTTCTATTTCAGAAGCTCAATTTCAACTTTTTGATAGTGGCAATTGGCAACATCCTCCCATCTTAATACTCATATTAAATATGATCTTTCCCTCAAGTTTTTAACTAATAGGCAGGGTCAAAATTAGGTTACCAACTATTCTCTTACTGGATCTGGGAATTATTTACAAATAATACTCATTTTATATGTTCTTGAAGTAATAAATTAATTTTGATCTGGTAAAACAGGGGCTTTAAAAATAAAATAAAATAAATAAAATTTAGGGACTTTATTCTTAATTGGGCTAGGTATTTAAAAGAAGCAAATATATGATATCTATAGATCACATGTGCATTTTGTGACTTTCATAGGCTAAAAATCTGTCCTAGCCATCAACAGAAATTATTCCTTTGCAGTAGTTCTTGAAACAGTGTTCATTTTTCCTCTTATCCACCTATTAATGTGACCTTTAAGTTTAAAGAAAATCTAATGTCTTTACCCTTTATAGAGCACTGGAATACCCTTTATAAAGTGCTTATTTTGAACATAATTGTACTTTTTAAAAGTCATATTCTCTGGGAATACATTCCAGTTAAGCATTTTTCACAAGTTGAATCATTTTCTACCAAAGCAAAAGCAATAACAAAGTCTTTAATTACATCAATAGAAACCCAACAAAGATAAGGTCCTACTACTCCACAAATTAAAAGTAGATTGGTAAATGATTGACTGTAGGAATAAAAGAATATATGTTACTGAATTATTTTAACACCCCAATCATCCAGCTTTGGTCTTATAGCAAATGTACATTTTTACTATTTCAATATTTATCGCAACATGTTCTATCCCAAACTTATTCTTGTCTCTAAATAAAAGTTTCCTAGCCACTTCTTATAATCATGTCATCATTGCTCTATATTACAATTAAAATACTGTGTTTTAAATATTTTACTCATCCTTTATATACAATTTTAATCTTATATTTTTCTTCTTTGGAACTGTCTCATTTACCAACCACTACTATGTGTCTCAAACCCTTTTTTCTGTAATATTATATTACTGGATTAGCTGGTTACCCCAATTCCAGACTTCATCTGGTAAAGCCAAAAAATAATTCTACTTCTCCAATATGCCAAAATACTTCTGTTGCTCTACTTTCTCACCATCACTTCTCTGACCCCAAAAGGATTCCCATTACCTTTTGAATTAAATCCAAACTACTCAGCTTGCCTTTGAAAAGCTTCTAGAATCTGCCCCCACCCTTCCTTTCTGAACATTGTTCTCACTGGCATCTAGCTTTCTTGCTCTGATCTGTCAAGAGATGCTAATCATTCTTTTAAGCATATGTCATACTCAATCTCATCTCTAGGCTCTTAGTCAAATAATCCATTGCTTAGAGAGATGTCTCTTGTTATGACTATTATAAGCTTACTTGCACCTTACAAAAGCTCTGAAAAGTAATTTAACTGTTAAATCACACAATTCTGCCTTTAAATTATTCTTAAATTCTAATTTGAATATTGGCTTTGCCACTGCATTAAATTTGTTAGCTCTTTGAGACATGTCTGTTTCTTAATAATATGAGACTCAAAATAAACATGGAGAGAATATAACTTTCCTGTATAACATCAATAATCAAATGTAAACTATAAGAAGAAAACGATCCCATTTACAGTAACAGAATGATGATATACCTAAGAATGTAACTAAAAAGAGTTATGCAAAGCCATTATGAAGAAAATGTTGTTGAAGGACAAAAAAAAAATAAATGAAGAGACATACCATGGTTTTACAGAACACTCAATACTCTAAAAGGTCAGTCAGTGTTCTCCAAATTAATCTGTCGATCTAAAACAAAACCCAAGAAAATATTTCATATTTTTCAAGCTGTTTCTAGCTCATTTAAGAAAGTAACTGGAAAGCATGGCTCAAACATCTTTAGAAAAAAATGATAGATTAACTTGCTCTAGCAGACAATCAAACATTTTATAATTATTCAGGAGTTAATACCATATGGTCTTGGAATAGGATGGGAAAATAAGGATAGTGAGTCAAGAAGCATGATTAGGCATAACAATTTAAAATATAATAAAATAGCATTTCATACTGGTAAAGAAAAATTGACACTGTCCAATATATGATGCCGTGCCCTGTCACAGATGACAAAAATACACATCAAAAAAAAATACATACCAGGTAAATTAAAATGCAGACACTAAAAAAATACTAATAACTCTACTTCCTAAAATTGTACTAATGGAAAAACAATTGGACAAAGCCTGTTATTTTTATCATGGTAGGAACAGTAAAATAAATTGTAACATACATATCATTCAACAGCTTTCGGCTACTAAAAAGAATGAGGTAAACTTATTTGCACTGACATTTAAAGCTTTCAAGACCTACTGTTGCATGAGAAAAGCAGTTAAAATAGCCAAACATATGTCATTATCTCATTTATGTTCCTGTAATGAGACATAGAGATGCACATGCATAGATAATAAGCCTGGACGCCTAGTATTCACTGCAAGCATTGGTTTCTTGAGGTGGGGGAGGTAGGAGTGTGTGTGCGTGGAGCGGGCAGGGCGTAGGAAGAGAAAAGTAAACTTCCATGGTTTCCTGTTTAGTCTAAATAAATACATTCATCTGTGACTTGTATGCTAAAAAGGAGAAATATACTTAATTAAATCATAAAAATAAAGAAGAAAAGACAGAAAAATATTTCCACTGTGCTTTAGTAGAGAAAGCATTCCTAAACAAGATGCAAAACTTTAAAGGAAAAACATCAACAGATTTGATCACATAAAAATGCAAAGCAAAGTTAAAATACAAGTGTGCTGGTTTGAAATGATGTATGTAAAAGCCATGTTTTAATCCTAATCACATGTTGTAAAGGCAGCCGTTTCTTCTAATCCCTATTCAGTACTGTATGTTTGAAACCGTTATTAGATCATCTCCCTGGAGGTGTGATTTAATCAAGAGTGGTTGTTAAGATGGATTAAGCAGAGGCATGTCTCTACCCATTTGGGTGGTTCTTGATTAGTTTCTGAAGTCTTATAAAAAAGGAAACATTTTGGAGAATGAGAGAGATTCAGAGAGAGCAGAGAATGCTGCAGCACCATGACACAGAGAGTCTGCTAGCCAGCGCTTTGGAGATGAAGAAGGAAAATGCCTCCTGGAGAGCTTCATGAAACAGGAAGCCAGGAGAGAAAACTAGCAGATGATGCTGTATTCACCATGTGCCCTTCCAGCTGACAGAGAAACTCTGAACTTCATCAGCCTTCTTGAACCAAGGTATCTTTCCCTGGATGCCTTTCATTGGACATTTCTACAGACTTGCTTTAATTGGGACATTATCTTGGCCTTAGAACTGTGAACTAGCAACTTATTAAATTCCCCTTTATAAAAAACCATTCTGTTCCTGGTATATTGCATTCCGGCAGCTAGCAAACTAGAACAACAAGTCACAGCTGAAAGAAAGATTTTTTTTAAATGCATAGCAGATAAAGGATAGTCATAATATATGAAGCATTACTAATGAATAGGAAAAAGACCAACAATTCAACAGAAAAATAAACATACGATCTTAAACAGATGACTCGACACCCACACACAGAATCGCAAAATGTACATGTAAAACATATAAAAAGATGTTCAACCTCTTTAGTTTTAAGGGAAATGCATATTAAAACAGTAAGTATTGCCACCAGATACACAAAATTAGTTTTTAATTGACAGTGTTCAAAGTTGATGACAGCTGGGGTTAGCAGTCACTCTCAAGTACTCTTTGAGGAGCATAAGTTAATTCAAACTTTTGAAAACACAATTTTGTAGTATCAATCAAAACATACAAAGGTGAGTCCATCTCTAGCAATTTAACCTTAAAGAAAAAATGAAATATGTAAAAAAGATATATTTACAAAGACATTCACTGCAGCATTATATATGATAAGTCATTGGAAACAAATTTTCATAAACAATGTAATATCTAAATATATTACGGAATATTGCATTCACTGAAAAGAATAGTTATCAACATTGAAAGATCTTCACATTAACATTGTTAAGTGGCACATAAATTACAAAAAAAAAAATGAGTATAGGGTACTCCTACTTGTGTTTGAAGAAAGATAATACATCTGTGTGTAGTAAATGTTTTAGGAAGATACAAACCTAAATAAAAATAGAGATCATCTCTAGAGCTCAAAATAAGAGGGGTAATCGCTTCTCGGCCTTTTGGCTAAGATCAAGTGTAGTATCTGTTCTTATCAGTTTAATATCTGATACGTCCTCTATCAGAGGGCAATATATTAAATGGATTTTTGGAGCAAAGAGATGGAATAGGAGCTTGCTCCGTCCACTCCACACATCGACCTGGTATTGCAGTACTTCCAGGAATGGTGCAGCCCCTCCTCAACTGCGGTGTGAACTGACAGACTTGATTTTTCCTTGCTCTTCTGCTTTGCTTCTTTTCTTTACCAGTCCGGGATGTCTACAGCTCTCTTTGTGTTTTTCCCCCTGAGCGGATTGTACGGTCGTTTCTTCTTCATCTCTTTCTTCCTTTCTTTCCTTCTTAAAAAATAAATAAATAAATAATAAGAGGGGTAAAAGGAAAGACATTGAAAAGTAAATTTTCCTCTATATGCTTTTATAGTGCTAGAAATTTTTAACTTTCACATCCACCCAGGGATATAAATATACATGTGTATGCTCCTACCTCCCCACCCCTGTGATTAATTTTGGACTCACTAGATGTTACATGTTTGTGAAATAGCATACATGCTATTGCTGCTGATATGAAATCTTCATTTCTTTAGTCTGGTTGTTTCATATTATTTCAACATTCAAGTCATAAGGCAAACAAAACACCAAAAGGGCAGGGAAAGAATGTGAACCATCTAAAAATCCTTTTAGCACACTAAAATCTATCTACATGTTTCCAACAGCTTTTTAGAGGTGATGACTTCCTTAAATTTTCTACTGTCTCTTCATATGAAAACAATTAGGATGATGTTTTATTTATAATGTATTTTTAAGTACTTATTATATACCAGACATTGCAAGAAAAGAGAGGGGAAGGGCCTCCAGTATCTCACTGAATAGTGAGCATAAACTCACTACTGGGCATAAAAAGAAAGCTGCAAATATCTTGGTAATGGACATTTGATGATAGCACAACATTGTGAATGTAATTAATACCACTGAATTGTATACTTGAAAGTGGTTAAAATGGGAAATTTTATCTTGTGTGTGTGTATATATCTATATATCTATATATATATATAACCATAATGATTTTTTAAACAAAAGCATAGAATTGTAGACACAAAGAGTGAACCCTACTGTAAACTATGAACTTTAGTTAATAATATAATTATAACAACATTGGTTCATCAATTGTAACACATGTACCACCCTAATGTAAAATGTCATTAACAGGGAAGACTCTAGGGGGTAATATGGGAACTCTTTACCTTCTGCGTAAGTTTTCTGTAAGTACACAACTGCTCTAAAAATAAAGACTGATATAAAGGGAGGGGGAGTTCCAAGACAATGTAATGAACTGCATAGCAGATATGAAATAGTGTGATTAGAATACACAACAGCATGGCATCTTATTCTACTTGGAATATAAAAAAGTTGGGGAAGGGGCAGAGGGGCCTTCTTAGAAAGTGTAACCCTTGAGTCTATATCAGGAGGGAATCATTCTGCAAGAGTCTTGAGTAAAAGCTTTATAGGTAGAGGGAACAGCTCACAGAAAGGCAATGGTTTGAGCATGTTGAGTTTGGTATTTGCAAGTTATGCTAAAAGGTTGGCTTCTAGGTTGCAGGAAGGGTGGTTATCTTATTTCTCTAGGAAGATAGAGGGAATATGATTCCTCTCCAATCCATTCTTTCATAATAAGCCAAAAACTTCTCTAAAAATAGGAAATTTTGAAGGGAGTCCAGTATCATCAACAGTCTCTTCTTCCAACCTCCTGCTTTATAGTACTGCCTTTTATTTTTCTTCCAACCTGCTCTGGCTTTGGTGTCTCATTTACCTATGTGGCCCCACCCTCTACCTGCCTTTTTTTTCCCATGGAGTTCATCCTTTGTGAATCCCTGTTTTTGTACTGACCATAACCCACCTTCTGGGTGGTCCAGGAAATTTCTAACAGTGGCCAAGACCCTTTCTCTCAGCTCCATATCAGATGGGATATGCTATGCTAAGGAGTTTGGACTGGATCATGGAGTCAACTGAGAATCAGATTAGTCATAAGTAGACAGACATCTCACATTTGTAGCCAGATGGATTGCCAGGAGTCAGAACCAAAAGGTCCCACCCACGATAGGTCTGCCCCCACAAGAGTGGATTAGAAGAACATAGTTTTTTCTGGGGTACAAACAGATTCAAACTAGCATATTCCACCCTCTGGACCCCCCCAAAATATGTCTTTCCATACACAAAATACATTCATTCTCTCACAGTTCCACAAAAGTTTAAATCATTTTAGTAACAGTAAAAAAGTACAAAGTTTTATCAAAATCAGTTACAGGTGTGGTTTGTCCTAAGGCAAAATTCTCCTCTGGCTATGGATTTGTGAAACTTAGAATAAGTTATCCACTTCCAATCTACAAAGGAGAGCTAGTCATAGGATAAATGGAAAGGAAAACAATGATCACCAGACCCCTGAAAACCTGCAGGGCAAATTCCATTAAATTTTACGGTCCGAGAGTCATCTACAGTAAAACATTCTATCTGTTTCATCCTCGGGGCTTGAGAGAGCAGCAGTTCCACCGTCCACAAGGGCTTCTACAGTGGCTATGTTCTCCCCAATCACTGGGATGAACGTTACAACATTGGGGGGCATTGGGGAAACCGCCTTGTTCTCTGATCCACCCTCTTCACGCATCTGGGTGGCACCTGGACACTCTGCCATCTCTAGGGCAAAAGCTCACCTCTCTCTGAACATTGGGCTCATGACCAAGCCTTCCCTAATCCCCAGAGAATGTGCTCCACCCTCTCTGAGGCCCAGTACAGCAATATTTCCTAAACAATGAAGCAGAAGACCCACCATCTACACACTTCAGGGCAATTCACTCCTTCCATGTGCATAGATGTGTCCACTCTCCTGGCCTTAGGTGTCTTAGCTCCAGATGTTAGGTTCCATGGCTCTATCTTCAAAGTAATTTTTCCTTCAATTAGTCTGGACTGGCAGTGGTTCCAGTCTTACAGACCTCACAAAGATTTGTTAGTTTAGCATACAGTATACATGGGTCCCAACCCATCAGAAATAGGTCTTTCTACACATTCTTTTTGGATAACTCCATTTCCAATCCTGGCTTGTTCTGACATAGCTAACTGGCTAAATCATTGCATAGGGCTCTATTCTCTGGGAACTTTCCTTAAACTCAGAATATTTCAAGTCATCAACTTCTGGTTTCTTTGTACCCAAGAGTTCAGTTCTCAGCTTATGTCTTTCCTTTCACATTTACTATAAGCTGCAAGGAAAAGCCAGGCTGCATTTTCCACATTTACCTTAGAAATTTCTTCAACTGGATATTCAAGCTCATGGCTTTGAAGTTTTACCTTCCATCCAACACCAGGACTCAGTTTTGCTGCTCTAAAACAAGGGTTGCCTTTCTTCCAGTTTGCATTGACACATTCATCATTTCTATCTAGGGCCACATCAGAAGTATCTTTAGAGTCCATATTTCTACCAACAGTCTCTCCAAAACAGTATAGGCCTTTCCTATCAAGCTCCTCACAATTCTTCCAGAATCTTCCCCTTATTCATTTGAAAAACCATCCCAAAATGTTTGGTATTTGAAAACTCATCAGTACCCCACTTCTCTGGTATGAAAATCTGTTTCGGTTTGCTAAAGCTACCAATTTGCTAAAGCAATATATCAGACATGGTTGGCTTTTACAAGGGAATTTCATAGGCTACAAATTTATAGTTCTAAGGCCATGATAGTGTCCAAATTAAGGAATCAAAAGAGGATACCTTCACTGAAGAAAAGCTGATGGCATCCAGGGTTCTTCTGTCACATGGAAAGTCTTCTGGTCCTTCACTCTTGGGTTCCATTGTTTTAGTTTCCATGTGTCCTTGCATGCATCTCTTCTCTGAGCTCTCTGTGTCCTGTAGATCTTCTCTTAGAGTTTCTGGGACATTTCTCTCTCTCTCTGCATCCTTCACTTAGTTTCATCTCTCTGCTGTCTGTATCTGTTTTTCTGTAGTTATTCTCTTCATAGAGGACTCCAACAAAAGGATTAAGACCTACCTTGAATGTACTGGGTCACATCTCCATGGAAACAAAATGGAGCAAAATGTCCCACCCACAACAGGTCTGCACCCACAAAAATGGATCATAAGAACATAGGCTTTTTGGGGGTACATAACATATTCAAACCAGCACACGAGGTGAGCATCCCAGCAACCTGTTTTCAGAATATGCCCTTAATTTGGACAAATAATACATGAAAATGAGCAGTCAAAAGAAAATACGGGGCAGGCCACGGTGGCTTGGCAGGTAGAGTTCTCGCCAGCCATGCCAAGACCAGGGTTCGATTACCCGTGCCTGCCCAGGCAAAAAAGAAAAAAAAAGAAAAAAATATGCCACAGAAGTTCATTTAAAAATCATATAAAAATATATAAATAAGGCAAATGGTTTTAAAATTTGACCAGTATTGTATGTAGGCAGCCATGCACTATTATAGAAATATACCAAAATAAACTATTTTATTCATAGTAAAGTTTGTTTTTTTAATTTTAGATGAGTATGAACAGTAACATTAGAGGTTAATACATATTAACTACTGATTAAAATAGTAAATGGTATGTATGCCATTTATAAAATTATCAATTATTTATTTCTTTAATCCAAACTGTCATCAAATCTTATCAGTAAAAGGGAAAATATCTAGAATAATGATATTTACTTTTTCAACTTAATGTTAAACATCAAAAAGCAATTAATTTTCTAAGAGTTACCTTTATAACAGTTCATGAAACAAAAAGGGAAAATGCTTTGTTTGGTCCAAAGCAAACAGAGCTGCAATATTAGCATTTCTAAAGACCTAATATGCACTTCTGAACCATGAATTGGTTGTGATATCAAAATTTATGCTAACATTTTCAAGAAAAAAATACATAAGTAATTGCATTGGTAATTCTCCTGAATAAATTCTTTAGGAAAAAACAACTCAAAGTATATTCAACTGCAATTATAATTACTAAGATTTTAAGATTATAGTTCATATATCTTACAGCCAGGATAGAATAACATGGCACTATAATTTTTCTGTGTGAATATGTAAAAAATGCTATTGAAGAAGATTCAGGTTTGTAAGTGATAAAACTCCAATAGCTGAGCCACAAATTATGGAAAACGTACTAAAAATAGTACAAAACACTTTATGTACAATGATATAATTTATTCCTCAAAATAACATATAAGGACTCTTATTCTACAAATCAATGAATGTAATTACAAAGAATTTAAATTTTCTACCCTGGATCTCACAAGCAGGAATCTTTCTCAGGTTTAGAGGACTCAAGGTCATTCATTCACTGAGCAGCAGAACACTTTTGTGTCTAATGCTCTGGGTGTGGGGCATAAAATAAGGAACAAAGAAGATACAATCCCTGTCCTTGTAGAGCTTGAATTCTAGTAGGTGAAGACCAAGTAATAAATATGAAAATAATAAAGTAAAGCATATTATTATATGATAAGTGCTTGGAAGAGACATAAAGCAGGAGAGAGAAATTGCCCAAGCCATGGGTTATGCGGGCTACAATTTTAAGCAGGATGGTCTAAGAAGGCTTCTTCTTGGAGGGGACATCTACATGAAGACTGGAAAGCAGAGGGTGAGAATGAGGACACAGAAAGGTAGAGAAATTCAAACAGCAGACAAGAACTGGCACTAAGGTCAAAATACTTCTAGGTTGATCCTGGAGCATGGGTCAGCCAGAAGGTAGAAAATAGCAGATGAAGTCAGAGAAGCTTTATCCTGACACTGGACCCATTGGAGGGTTTGAGCAGAGGAGCAGTGGGACTAGACTTCAAACTCTCTGGTTGCTGTGTTGACAATAGACTGTGGAAGGTACAAGAGAGCAAGCAGGCCGAACAGCTGGTGGTTGAGACCAGGGGATGGAAAAGGAGGGGTGAGGAGTAGTCAGATTCTGGATATTTTGAAAGTAGAGCAGAGGATTTCCTGATGATTGAAGTTGGGGTATGAAAATGAAAGAAAAGTCCTAAGCTTTCTTGTCAGGTATAAGGAGTAAATGTTCTAAAAGAGAGGCAGGGTCAGGACCAAGAAGAAGCAGGAGCCCTGGATAATCCCCCAAATGTATTCAACAAGAGTTCTAAAGCACCCTTAGTTAAGAATGCTGGAGTGCAGATCCAGAGCCCAACATTTGTTTTGCCTTTGCCACTAGCTAGCTGTCTGAACCTTGCAGGCTCTTAGCCCTTCGGGACCTTCATTTCTTCATCATAAAATGGGGGAATAAAAATAGAAATTTTAGCTCTAAAACTCCATAATTCCATATCAGCATTACAATGTTATTGTCATTCAGACTATATCTTAAGATTATATGTGAGTGAGCTCCATTCTGATGTATATATATGTTTTTTTTTTAACTCAGAATAATCATCCTTATAGTTAAACTTGACACTTCTGATAGCTCTGTTTCCTAGGACACATATTCTCTATGCAAATGGACTGATTCATAGAAGTGTTGGGTTGATGTGGCTCTGTTGGATGCCTACATGCAGAGAATACTCAAATTTTGACACCTTCTTTCTCCCTGGAACTAGTAATTTCAGAAGATTTAGTAATAGCAAGGGCCTATTGTACCCAATTGTCATGAGCATGGAAATAGTGACATTGTCCCCAAAGGGCCTCCATGAGCCGAAACACTGGATGAAATGTTTAGTTTGTTCTTCCAGCAAAGCAATGCTAAATATAATATTTCAAACTTTGTCTATTGATGTAACAGAATTGAAAGTAAATCAAATCAAAGCGAAACACAAAACTCATTACAGGTGAAAGGCAAGGGTTAGATGAAAGTATCTGTGCCTTCCAGAAATAAATAACAAAATGCAGATGCATGGTTTATAAACATTTACTTTCCTCATGAAACTGAATCAAGAAAATGATATATAACAAAAATGCAAATTAGCATTCTAGCTCAATAAAAATCTGAAGAAAGAACAATGTTGGTTTTTAAGTTCTTATTAGCTGTCAGAAAATATTTAATATAGAAAATAATAGCCCACCACTTTTCCTAGCATTTTAAAAAATTGCTTAACAAAATTAAAAGGCATCATTTCTGAAATAGAGTTAACATTTGTATATTTACCTGATGGATTAAACTGAAGGTACTTAGATGGAAAGGGAAGTATTTAAAGAAGGACAAAACAGTGGTTCCACAAGATTTGAAAACTAGAAACTTCTAAAACAGAATGGTCCAAGTTTCTATTATACCATTAATGATTTGGTTTTGTGTTTCCAATATATTTTTCTTGTTTGTATAACAAACGTGGTCATGTTTGGTCATCAGTGATGTGTACCTAGCATAAGATGACTTCTAGTTTCTGTATTTTTCCCCATTTTGCAATTTCAAAGAGATGCTAATTAGTCATTGTAAATTATCTGACCATTGTCTGAGTGCATGTTCATTTACATTTAGAGATTTTCCAGCTATTTGGCTCAACAATTACCTTGTCACCAATACCAATACTGTTTGAATCTCCTCAACTTGAGCTTTGATGAAGCAAGGAATTCAAGATCAATGAGTAAAAAGGATTTGTGGGTTTTTTCTGCTCAGAAGAGGTTTTTCCATTGAGTTAGCAAGAAGTGTAGACTGATTTCAGCTTAAGGATGAGTAAAATAGAAGAGATAAGGGTTAACTTGAGAAGGTAAGGGGGAAAAAAGCAGAAAGAAATTGATACCAAGGAATCAAAAAAGTCCCAAATGGTGTAAGATTAGGAATAATTAAAGCAAGAGCTTATCTAATTCTGAGAGAAGGGTGTGTGGAGGTGTTGCTCAGAAAAAAGCAAAAGCTGAGATCTGCTTTTATCTGAATGGAGAATAAAAAAATCTTCTGGAAAAATAACTTGCTCATCTTTCCTTCTGATACAGTCATACTAAACAAACAGATCACACCCAAAATAAATGTCAGTACTGTAAAAACTACTTAATTTATAAAGAAATTCTGTTTCATAGATTGAAAATAGTTGTGGTTAAAAGAAACTCCATTAGATTTCAAGGTCTGAGAGTCATCCACGAACTGATGTTTTGTCCTCTAGCCCTGCCCCTTCTAAGTGCTTGTGCAGTGCCCATGCTCTCACCAAACACTGGGGTGATGCTCCACCATCCTCAAGGATCAAGATGGAGACCAAGCTCTCTGCAAACCCCAGGGCTTAGGCTCACCTGCTCTGAGCATTGGGATGGTAGTCCACTTTCTGAAAAATGGGGTAGAAGGTCCACCTCTTCTAAGTATAGGGGCAGATCTTCCCTTTCCACACACATGGGTGGGCCCACTCTTTTGGCCCAAGGAGATCTCTTTCATCCAGAACTTAGCTTCCATGGTTCTTCCCTTCATTCTTCCTTCAATTTGTCCCTTCTCTGTGCCATTTAGTCCAGACTGGCAGTGATTCAGCTCGTACAAATCTTACAAAAAAACTTGTTGGCTTTGCAGGTAGTAAACTAGGGCCAAACCATCAGATGACAGGATTTTCCATAGGTCTTTCAAGCACATCTGCATTTCCAATTCTGTCTTCCATGGAGATGGGGTCACAGAGCACACTGTCTGGATAGGTTCAGAATTTTCCAGACCATCAATTTCTGGTTTCTTTATGCCCAGGTGTTCAGCTGTCAACTTATCCATTTCCTCTCTCATTTCACTATAAACCACATGGAGAAACCAAACTGCATCTTCCACATACAGCTTGGAAATCTTCTCAAAATTTAGGTATTTAGTATAAGGTATTTAGTTAAATACCCTAAGTTCATTGATTTCAAGTTCTGCCTTCCATTTAACATCAGAACTCAATTTTTCCAAATATTCCACCACCTTCAAACAAGGGTCACCTTTCCTCTAGTTTCCAATGTCACATTCATCATTTCCTTCTAAGCCTCATTGTTAGTACCTTTAGCATCCATATTTTTACAGATAGCCTCTTCAAAGCAACCTAGGCTTTTCCTAACAAGCACCACACAATTCTTCCATCTTCTACCCATTACCCAACTTCAAAGTTGGTTCCACATTTTTGGTATTTTCATTAGCAGCACCCAACTCTCCTTTTGCCAAAATTTGTTTTAGCTTTGGCTGCTCAAGCAAATACCATGCAACAGATCAACTTAAACATTTGAAATTTATTAGCTCATAGTTTTGTTTTGTTCTTTAATTCATGTAACTTGCTTTATTTTTATTTATTTATTTATTTATTTATTTATTTATTTATTTGGCAGGTTCCGGAAACCAAACCCGGGTCTGCGGCATAGAAGGCAAGAATTCTGCCACTGAGCCACCAATTAACTGCTCTTAGCTCACAGTTTTGATGCTAAGATAGAAATCCAAATCAAGCCATCATTAAGGTGATACTTTCTCCGTGAAGACTGTGACATCATGGGACTGGCTGCCTGTGATCCCTGGTCCTTAGCTTGTCACATGGCAAGGCACATGTTGACATTGCCTGGTCTCTCTGTTCTCTCCCAGGTTCCACTGAATTTCAGCTTCTGGCTGTTCCCAATGGCTTTCTCTCTTTGAATTTCATTGCTCTTTTTATTATTATTAATTATAATCTTATTATTAAAGGGCTCTAATAATAAGATTAAGACCTATCCTGATTGAGGTGGGCCATATTAACTGAAGTACTCTTCTAAAGGTCCTATTTACAATAGGTTCACACCCCCAGGAGTAGATTAAGTTTAGGAGCATGCATTTTCTGGGGTACCAATAGTTCCAAAGAACCACACTGGTTAACAGAAGACAAACATTACAATATTTAAATTTTAACCTTTGTCCTTTGTTCTTATGAAGAGATTCAATTCTATGTGATCCTAAAATCTAGTAAAGATGTGCAAATGCAATAATTTAAGAAATGTTTATTGAGGGTACATTAATGATCAAAAGCAGTCTTTGCCTTTAGTAAGTAAAAGTCAACTAAGGAAACAGATGAAGAACAGGCTCTTGGGAATAACAACAGTGAGCAAGTACAGGATGGGAGAGGACAGTGGTTCTCAGAGTGCAATCTGCAGACCACCAGCCCCAGAGCCACACACAAAATTATTAGTGGAAATTCAGGCTTCTTCCCAGATCTAGTCACTCAAAAACTCTGGAGTTTGGGAAAAGAAATCTGTGTTTAACCCTTCAGGTTTGTTTAGGAACCAGTGGCTTATGGGAATTAGGAAAAGTTTCAAAGGTCATTCCCAGAGGTCCAGAGAATATTTGCTAAGAGGAAGTATTTCTAAGCTAAATAATGAAAGGTGACAGTCAGGAATAGATAGGGGATGAGTTTTACAGGCACAAGATCTGGGAGCCAGGAGCTGAGTGAGCTAAGGGAAACCCATGTCATACAGTAGGACTGGCATGCAGAGAGAATGAAAATGGAAAATGGTCTGGATCCATAATTGGTGATGAATTCATGTAGGGCCTCATAAGTCTTGTAAATCACTCTACAGCCAAACGCTTCACTAACTTCCAGACACTCATGGAATTCAGACTGCATCTTGAAAAAATAGAAAGTGGCTGAGGATCACAATTAGGAGTAGGACATGAATAAGGTCAATAAACACAAACATAGCATCTGTTTATAAATAAGAAATTAAAACTCCTAACATTTGTGTGCCACTTTTTAATTCATAATTAGCTTTATTCATGTTTTTTCTTAATCCTTCCTTCAGTATAGCCATGGTTTGTTGAGTGCTTACTATGTTCCTTTACAAGACACTGGGGAAGATGTGATTAATGAATGGGTTGAGCAACATCATGATTCACACAGGGCTCATGCTTGACAGATTCTCAAACCAACTTTGAGAGTTGGCAGAGGGAATATTATTATCCAAAATTTACAGAAGAAATTTGGGTCATACAATTGCTAAGTGGCAGAGTCAAGACATAGTTTCAGGTCTTCTGATTCCAAGGGCAGAACAACTTACAATTGATTTCACATGATTTATAAGTCAGGCCAGGTACTGAAATGACAGAACCAGTAAGAGCCAAGGAAGAAGATGACATGATAGTGTCTGAAGTGTGATTCTAATGATTATGCCTTATGGAGAATGTGATGGTCAAGTTCATGTGTAAACTTGGCCAGGTGGTGGTGCCTGGTTGCCTGGTTGGGCAAGTGCTGGCCTGTCTGTTGCTGTGAGGACATTTCATGGACTTAAATCATGACCATGTTGGCTATTAAGGGGAATGTCTTCTGCAATGAGTGACACTTATTCTAGTCACTGGAAGGCTTTTAAGGAGGACTCAGAAAAGACAATCACTCTTCCTGTTTCAGCCAGCCTCCCCCGACAGTTCATTGAGGACCTACTTTGGAGCTGCCAGCTCATGGCCAGCCCAACAGATCTTGGACTCTTCCATCCCCACAGTTGCATGAGACACTTTTATAAACTTTGTATTTACAGATATCTCCTGATGATTCCGTTTCTCTAGAGAATCTTAGCTAATATAGAGAATGAGGGCTAATTCTAGACACAAGGTAGACATTGATGAATAAAAAATGTGGGATAGGGTGATAATTTTAGGGAAAGCTGTCAAGGGTGTATGGGAATTCTCTGAACAATCTTTGCAGCTTTTCTGTAAACCAGGAAACAGTCTAAAATTAAAAGTTTAATTGATAGTAAAGAAACAAATATTAACTTCTAGCTGCAGTATAACATTGAAAAATAGGAATTAAGCCATGGTAGTAAAAAAAAAAAAAAAACAGATGAAAAATATTGACATTGTAAAAACTGTCCAGTGTAGATATCAAATATCAGTTAGTTGTTCTCAAACAGAAGTGATCACATATTAAAAATAAAACTACATCTTTCAAATTATGCTTGCTCTGTCAAATAGTGAAATCTCTGAAAAAAACTCTATACCATTGATTTGTATGTACCTGAGATATGGTGGAGTAAAACTGACATATGAGAGGGAAATGAAGCACAGTGTTAATTATAGTTGAAACAATTGTCATGAGTTTTCAGCACAATGGGATGTTGCTGAAAAACCCAAGAGTTCAGCTTTCCTCCAGCATGACAGTCCTCAGGTTAATTGAACAGGAGTTCAAGGTCAAAGGCAATGAAGTTCAGGTTAAGGAGAGGGGCTGCACAACAGGGGCACACAGAGGGTCTGAGCAAGGAGGCCCATTCCTGACTCTGTCAGTAAGATATGACCTGATATGGACCCAAGCATCAGTACATTCTTGAACGATCTCAGAGTCAACCCTGTTTTCAGGTTACTACCTTCTGGGCTTAAGACAGAGAACTAGGGGACAAAAGCCTCCTCCCACCGTATACTCTTGGACCATAAATTCATGGTCCAAGATGACCAAGTCTTCAGTGAGTGCAGCATGGCTCATTCAACAAACATTGACACACCAGGTCCCTACAGAGCAGAAGACAGAACATGAGATGATGGGGTTGGGGTGGGGAGGGGGGCACAGGGAGTCTCTGCTTTGGTGACTCCCCTCTGTCTGGAGTGTGGATCTGGTCAGCACTGGGTGCCCCCAGCCTCCCACCCACTCTCCATCTCATTTGCCTCCTCTGGGTAGCTGAAAACTAATCTGATACCTAATTTCATTTCCATTTTCAATAGCTAATGGAAGAAAAAAAATATTACCCTTACTTCAAAACACTTCCATTTGTAAACTTGCTCTCAGTGCCCTAACTTAGAGAAGTAATATGCAAATTCCAGAGAGGGAAAATAATTGGGAGGACAGGGGAGCTTCATGGTCCTGAAATTTACACAGCTGAGGACTTGCCCATTCTTGGAGCCAACAAGGTCATACTTGCCCATTTTTTATCATGAATTCAATGTTTTTGTATAATTTCACACAGAGGACTCAGAATGAAAGGCAATTAAGCATATTACATGTACATATTTACTGGGAAAGAACTTTTTTTTTGAAAAAAATATTTTAATATTGAAAAAATCCAAAGAAGCTTCATTTTCGGGGTGCATGGGTTGTTCAGTGGTAGAATGCTCACCTTTCATGTGGGAGGCCTGAGTTTGATTTCCAGACCATGCACCAAGAAATAAAAAAAGAAGAACATTTTCTAAAGCTGATAATAAAAATTTGCTCAAAGCCCCAGTAGGGTGTGTTGCTCTGTAGACACCTTGATTTTGGCTCACGTTGAATCTCTGAACTATGAGATCATAAAATTGTGTTGTTTTAATCCTCTAAGTTTGTGGCAATTTGTTACAGCAACAATAGAAAACCAAGACAAGTGTTAATGACTAAAAAGTAACTAAATTACTAAAGATTACTAAGACTAGCTACAACAATCAGACATCAAACTGTTCAGAGCATTTTCCTGCACAAAAAGATATAGCAAACTACCACTTGGATAAGATGCTGGGCTTCTCCAAGGATCACTACCAACAACCCCTATAATTCCCCACCTGAATGTGCTCTTTGTGACATTTACATTTTGTTACTCCATCAGGTAAACATGTTCACCTGTCATCAGCCATTTATGCCCAAGTGTAAATAAGCCCTGATCTTCCTCAAACATCAGATTCCTATAGGATGATACAGAAAGGGATAGATAAAATAAGGGTCTATTGTGGTGTGGGGAGGGGAAGAGAGAGAGGATTTCTGAAGAAAAACATCATCTTTGCTGCAATTCTATCCAGTGTTTGTTTGGTGTTCAGCCCACTGTGACCATAGAGCTGTCAAAAGATTTAATTTAACACTCTCCACTTTTCTTGTTGGTTTTTAAGGAATAAGATAATGCAGATAAAAAGCAGCATGTTTCAAAGCACATGTAATCCTGTAGAAACATCACTTTCACAGCTTTTTATGAAAACATAACTATACGTATTTGTTACTTCAAATAAAATGCATGGCACCCCCCACCATGTGGTCATGACTTCCAGAGGTGTAAGTCTCCTTGGCAAAGTGGGACATGATTCCCAGGGATGAGCCTGGCCCTGGAATCAGGGGATTGACAATGACTTCTTGACCAAAAGGGGGAAAAGAAATGTAACCCAATAACATTTCAGTGGTTAAGAGATTTCAAATAGAGTCAAGATGATATTCTGGAGGTTACTCTTATGCAAACTTCAGCTAGATATTGCAAAATGTGACAGTATACCAAGTCCCAATAAACAGTATTCCTGAAAACCCTAAAGTATATCTATAGTGTTCCAGTAGTCATGTTTCTTGAAGATGATTGCATAATGATATAGCTTTCACAGTGTGA